>VXAX01003616.1:310577-453080 GCA_013399835.1 Leptocoma aspasia
CCCAAGCAATACAGGTAACCAAGGCTGCAGCTCTAACCCCAAAATGAGAAAGTGTGGTGCACAGTAAGACATCCCAAGAGCAGGAAGTATTTAAGAGCACTTTTTCCTGTCCTTCTTTCTCACTGAAGAGCACATCTGTGTTCCTGCTTTAGCTTGGATGAGGAGGGAAGAGTTGAATTTAACCTGGTCGTAGACCCTGCTGCCTCATGTTTGCTTCACATAGCAGTGCCCAAGTACACAAACTGAATAAAACAACTGGAAGATCCTCCAGCAGTGCATCCACAATACTCCCAACAGCATCAGAGATTTACCACACTAGACAAGTTCAGACAAGTCCAAATAAAATAATGAAAAATGCATAATAAGGATGTGAAGTCTTCATCAGCAACTGTTCTGCTCTGCAGACCTGCTCTTACTGACTGATCTGCAGGCCTAGCCAGCATGGTTTCAAACCACAGGGGCATTTTGTTACTGAATGTTTGCCAGGCAGAATTTTCTTATTGCATAAACCACCAAGACTAATCCCATTGTGTGATGGACATTTGTTGCATCTTCTGTTCAGCATCATATGAGTTTCTTGGATAAAGACCATCATTTAGCTGTTGGCTAGTGCACATGCTTATTTTCAAAGGAGCTTTTAATCCATTTATGTTTAAAAGATTTATTGGTTTAATTATTGGTTTATTTTCTGGTTTATTCCTACCCTTTGATGTTACTGGTTATTACAAAGCTCCTGTAAGGGGCTGTTAATTACTCATGCCATTCAGACATCTATCAAACTGTGATTTAGGGCAGCACATATATTGCTTGATGAAGGGGAAATCAAATTCTTTTTCATTCATTAAAGAAAACAGAACATTTTGTAAAATGTTTTCATAATGTTGACATGAAAAATATGTATGCATTGGGACTGTCTGAAGGAACACAAAGCTGAGGAAAGAAAAGCAGTGAATTTTCATAGTGCCACTATCTCAAGGCTATGGAGGAATATCTGCATAAAAACACCACAGGTTACTTTAGCAGGGGAGCCCCTCAGAGATTGAGGTCTGGTATGCTGAAAGAGCAACACTCAAGGAGCTTTCAAAGGAACTTCATATTCTCAGAGTAAGACGACAGAATGGTGTTTAACCTCCACATTCAGGAGGAGAATTAGTGTTGCACACAGTGTGGAGTTACATCTGTTTCTTAGGAAAGGTGGCAGGTAACAAGGTTTGTTCCTCAGGCCTTGCACAATGGAAAAATGCATTGTCTGTGCCAAGGAGAAGAATTAGAAATCTTGTTGTGCATCCAATTTGCATTACTTTGCAAGGCTGAATGGTGCTTGCTAACATACTACTTTTCTGTTGAGAGAAAATCAATAGTCTGCAATGATTTTCAAACCTCTATAGGATCTGCTATCACCACATGCAAAAATTTGGAAATGTTGATTTTTATTGTCTTCTAGACAGATGAAAAGTAGACAGCAGCTATAAGCATGTCTAGATTTAAAATAGTAGTTCAAAATCTGCCTATGAGTTCAGCAAAAAGGCATTAGATCTCAGTGGAAGACCTGATGAAAAGATTTATTTTTAATATGGTAATGAAATGCAGACTGACACTGAAAAGTTGAGAGCCAAGTGGCAGGCTTCCAAACGAAAGAGGTCAAATTTTAGGAAGCTGAGTAAATGTGAAAGACTGAAAACAGTAGGCATTGCTCTCTAAAGCAGACTCTTAATATTTAGAAACCAAAATATAAGCTTAAATTTAGTCCAGATATTAATGATAAAAAGCATTAAAATGATCAGGCCATCAAATTACAATTGCAAATCTATTCCAAAGTATATGTGCCTTTACAAATCCACTGCAAACACAGCCTGTAGCTTTTGGCAGTTAAACACCCCATGGAGGCCAACTCTAAAAACATCCCTCATATTCCTTAAAACACTCCAAAAGAAAGATTGTGCACCTGAACACAACCGGATTATCTGAGTGAGTGCTGGCAAACTTGCTAAGAACTTAGAAGAAAATTATTCAGGGTATATCCTATTCCTGTAATTCCCTCTCACAATTCAAAGACGCTTTCCCGTCTCTCTGGCACAAGCCCCCCCCCAAGGATTGCACTGACAGCAGTTCTCCTAGGCCCAGGTTACTTTAGATTTCATGAGGTAAAGCCACTGCTTCACAACTTCTCACTTTAAGAACTGGCCAGAATTGTTGATGAAGCCCTTGGTGTGGCTACATAACAAGAAACTTTATCAGCTTTGCTTTTGGATGGCTGGAAATGCAGCTTACCTAGACTGACTATACTTTAATGGTTCAGTATATCCTGAACCAGGTGTGCATTATAGACTGAGTTTCATTCAAATCACGTGAATCCTTCAGCCACTGTAGCACTGAGTCAGCGTCTAACCTTTCCTCCTGCTGCTGTGTGCAACTGCTGGATTCTTAAAGTTAGATGCAAGAGGAAGAAGTACTTCAATCATTTGCACTGTATTCCTCAAAAAGCTTTTTTCCCAGTAGACACTGTTAGCTCTGACGCTGTATCTGACCCACAGCCCCACCCTTACCGTTTCACGTGGTGTCAGTGTGTTGGCAGCAGGCAGCAGTACCCAACACCCCTTTGGAAGGGCTGCTGGGATGGAACTCTGCTTCTGTTTCAGCTGACATGCAGGGAGCAGGATACAGAGCTATCAGCCTGCTGGACATCAATGCCTAAATGTCAGCCAATACATACAAACCGAATTCAGAAACAGCCAAGAAATCGCCTCTTACATCCAAACATTGTTTAAGGCATTAGATATGCCTGCTATTCACTTTGATGGAAACCAAAATGCACCCACTGCCATGTACAGTCTGCAGGTCATACTTCACTGTTGGAAAAGCATGCAACCTGTATTTTAAAAGTTCCATGGTATTATTTCTTTCTTGGCTACAAAACATGCAGATTTTCACATGAATTTTTTTTTTTTTTTTTTTTTGGCATGCCAGGAAAGTGCCATCTCTCCTGTGGCCTAAAGCAATGTCTGTCTTTTCCAGCCAGTGCTGTGACGGTGACATATGGTGGCTATATGAAACACCCCCAGAAAACACCTCTTCATGCTGTCTTCCTTCCTTTTGATGTAAATTGTTAAAAAAGGTAGTTCACTTTAGGTCATTCTGACACTGGAAGTCAAGAGCTTTATACAAATGTAGTCACTCTCCCTTCTTGATACAAAGTTTGATTGTCCTGCCTTGATCTTATTTCTCACTTTACATTGTTGTTTTGTCTCTGGATCAGTGTATTCACTTTGTCTGAACCACTTGGAAAAAAAAAATTGAACATATTTTTATCATAAAGAATGAACATTAAAACTAAGTGTAGCTTGGGTGGATTACATGGGCAGGAAGGGTTGTTAGGAAGCTCGGTTTGGAAGGGATTGCACATTTCAGGGATTCACATTTCTGGCTGATTTAGGTATAAATGGGGGAAATGCATATTCTAAAATAGATAATTCTAAGCTTGCTTTTTTAAAAAAAGAGTCTATTTAAGTATTAATAATTTTCTATAACGGCCTGCTTAAATGTGAATACATACATTCTTGGATGGGCAATAAAAATATTATTTCATGGCATTCTCCTGATTTTTGGACTTGAAGTCACTTCAACAAGAACAAATAAATTTGGGTCATGTGAGGTTTTAAAGCAGAAAATGACTTAAATATTATAATGTTTTTATCTTGATACATGTATTATATATTCTGCTCCATATTTGTGTCTGTAAGTAAATACCTGGGTCTGTGTATCTGTATTTAGAGTCCAAAATAGGTAAAGATTTTAAATGTAGAAATAAGGCCAAAAGTACCTCATCAGATTAAAACACTTTCAGAACTCCTCCCTAACTGAATGCCAGTTAGGAGGAATTTGCCTGTAATAATGCCTGAGCTGAATCAACAAACATCATTAACTACAAACAATTTCCAAATCTGTTTCCTTTTCCCAGACCCAGTACATCCTTTCAACCAAGTTGAGTGATTTTCCCTGATCACAGTGGATTAACATAAGCATAGGTTTAGACTACATCATTTAACAAGCAGTTTATTAAAGATGTATCTCTTGTTCTGCCATGACAATGAAAGCCATTACCAACTGCCTGTGTTAATTTTGCAACAGATCACTGTGGAGATCTGTTCAACCCATTAATCTAACAGGGGTTTTCCAGTACTCCCCTTTCCATTCTTCAAATCTGTAAAAACATATCACTTCTTATTAAACAAAGTATGAAAGGATTTTGATAGCTGCAAGCTATAACTACTTTCATTTGTTTATTTAGAATGATGCAGGAACCAGTGCTAAAGATTAGTCACAGTAATGTTGACAATAACATGTGAAGAAAAGGCATGTATTTGGTCTACAGCCACAGATGGCTAAATGTATTTGTGAAAGCTGCCAAGCACAATGAAACAAAGATGTGGCGGTTGTAGCAAGCAAAGTGCAAAAATGTCAGGAGTTCTTAGAAAAATCAGCATGCGTGAAGTCAAATTCACATGACAAGGTGAGGGCACATGAGCAGCTACAAAGCACAAGCAGTTGTGCTCTCCAGCCCCACAGAAACATGGGGATATGAAGCAAACAAACCTCATCAGCTGTGCTTGTTTTCTTCTGCCTAAATTACCCACCCACTGAACACTGCTGCAAAGATCCTATTTATGGGTTCAGTGCGTGCTTTCAGACTCTACCTTGCACAGATCATGTTATGTTGTCTTTAAAAAGACCAAAAAACAACCATACAAAAAGCAACTTTCTGTGCCAGGGTTACCTGAGCTGCTGATCCCCCATGCATTGGAAAGAAGCAGGTGTTATTTCATAAAGTCTCAGATTTACCCTTAAATCCATGTGCATTGGTGAATTTTCTCTTCACAGGTGGTTAGCAGCATTTTTTAAGAGAATGACTCCTTTCTCCTCTTCTAATATTATACCCACAGACAATTGCTTAAAAAAATAATTGGTGGAGATTTAATGGTGTAATGTGATAGTACAGTGGTTGAAAAATTAGTCACAGTCAACTGTCTGAACTCTGCAAAACAACACAGTGACCAAACATAGCTGTTGGGGCTCCAGAGGAGAACAGTGGAGAGGGGGCAGGGTGATAGCCAATAGATCACCTCAGAGCTAGCTGCAAACAAGAATGAAAAGATCAGGTCTTGATGCTTATGGTTCTTCCAGAAGTAATCAGAAAAATGAGTTTTTCAGGTTAGCCTTGAGAAAACCACTGTCAGTGTAAAGGGAGTCACGCTCTGGGATGACATCTGCTGACACTGTCTAATACCAGATATATTAAGACCAAATATGGTATAATTTCTTGATTAGACTTAGCCAAAGGGATGATTGCACTGGTAACTTTAGCTTATAATAAACAAAATACCAACAACAACAATCATAGCTTTAAACCACCAGGAAGTCCAAGCCATACCAAGGAAAAGAAACAGGCAACCTCCTGAAATTATTATATGAAGTTCAGTGTGAGACACTCACCCTTGACTCAGTACAGCAGTTTGGTAGAGGCTCACAGGGAAAACCAAAAACTAGATGGGTTTAAGACACAGAAAATTCAGGAAAAGCCACATATTGCACTGCTGAAAATCTCTTACTGGGAATAGACAACTGGCAGCATCGAAGAGCTTTTGAAACCTTTCTAATAGGACCAGAGTAAAGGCTTCATTTTTTTATCAATGCCTCCAAAACAGCTGCAGTAGTTTATTAGGCTTGTGCTTATCTTAAAGAGAAACATCAACATATCAGACTGAATTCTTACACCACGCTCCCAAGTCTGTCACTAACAATTGTGAAAAATGACAGTAAAATCTATGTGGTGGGTTCATTAGCTTCAAGGCACTCTGGAAATGCAAAATACACAATTACTGAATGTAAGTAAGTCAAAACCCTGGAAAGGGACCATGAGGAGGCAAGAATAAAATTTTTAATGAAAAGAAAGCCCTACAGATACTAAGAAAGAAGAAATGTGACTGATGTCACAGGGGATAGCTAAGGGCTCTTCCATCTTGTGAGATGAGAAGCTGGGGAAGAGACACTCTAAGCGAGTTTACTTCTGGCAAGCAAAGGCCCCTAAAGCCTTTTGAGAAGCCAGAGTTGTACCTTCCCTGGGAAGCCTGGCACACAAAGGACTGACCACTTGTGGACAAAAAAGGGCAGAACAAAACAATGTTTTTCTTTTACTTTCACAAACAAAATTAACTTTTCACAGGCCAAAAAATCTGAGATCAGGGGCTAATGTAAGTAACCCAAGAAGTTCAACACAAGTCAAAAAGAGATGCTGGCTGCTGTGGGCTGGAGAGTTATTGGGGAAGGATCAAGGATGCGTTCTCTCTCTGGGTTACTGACTTTAAGCTGATTCAGCTGATGTGCACGTGCCTCTCAACAAAGCACCAAGGGCATATCTTAAAAGTGTCTGACAATCAGCAGAAGTAGTGAAACCCATGGAGACTGCAGCAGAAGACAATCCTGCCAGCATGACAGAGCAGCCATCCTGAGGGCTGAAGAGACTCAGGATTTTACAGTGGAAGTCATCAAACAGGAACCCTGCAAAACTTTGCCAGGCACAAAATTGTGCCAGGGGACTCCAGCATGCACAGAGGCTTCTGTTCTGCATACTGAAGACAGAAGCAAAATAAAAAACCTGCAAGGAGCATGAGAGAAGACTTCTTTCACCTTCAAAGATGAATGGGTTTCTTTAAACTCCTGGTGCTAGGCATTGAAACAACAGGTAAAACTGCAACCACAGGAACTTCTGAGGAATGATGCCTGCAGGCGACTCCCTCAGAAGTGTCATCCTCCCCTATCCCCAGAGTCCACAGAAAAGAGGAATCCTTCAGCATGAGATAAGAGCCAGCAAATTAAAGCTCTCATGGACCAAAGGAAAAAAAAAGCAAACTCTACCATGGGACTCATATTAAGCCTTTTTTATCTCTTGTTATCAGAGGAACCATCTTGAAAATCTGTAGTGATCATAATTGTTATGCTACCATGTAGAAAGGAAAGCTTTTGTAGTGAAATCTTAGCCCAAGCTACTTAGTGATTAGCAGCTCAAAAGTGGCACTTTCAACTCCATCCAGATATTCAGTAGCATCACTGTAGTGTGCCCTGCTAAGTGTCCCAGCCCATCTTGCAAGGACACTAATTTCAGATTGTTCCTTCAAAAAGGCACACTGAAGTCTAGGAACAAACCTATTGTAGGGCTACTCGGATGGAAATCCTCAGTTCTGAAATTATTGCCTGTCTGTTGTGGTATGTGGACTCCCACATCCCCAATACTGGCCTGTGGCCACTCTCTCCATGCAGGCCAGGGAACTTTCCCTTTTCCTGAGGCCAAACCTAAGGAGAATGAAGGCATGTACAGGAATCACCAGATCCACACCTAACAAAATAAACCAAGGAAATAATTCAAAGACCCTATTAAAAATTTTTTTATGAATGACCTCATTATGAAGGCTTTTAGGGATATGAAACACATTGATTGAAATATGAAATCAAATAAGCAATACAAATTTACATATCAGTTCACTTTTTATAATTTAATTGTAATTTCTTAAATTAGTTGTTTTTTCTCTGTTGTGACAGCTCCAATAAAAATTTAATTGTTATCAGACATTTATTATTGTTAATCATGAACCTTGAGTACTGGGACACAAAGACTCTTGGTTGCCTGTTTCAGCTGACACAGTGCCAGTTCTCCAGGGCAGCTCAAGGTACTATACTGCTATACTATACTCTTAGTTTTCAATGGGTTTTAATTGCAATAATTTAACCTACCCACTCAAGCCAGAAACAGCTGTGAAATAGTTTTTCTGATCAAAGTAAAAAAAAAAAAAGAAAGTTTATTTTGCTACAATTCTGCTTTTTTCTATGTTGCTAAAAGAATATGGATTATCTTTATTTTCACATCTGGAATTTACTGTAATAGAAAATACTAATGAAATACTTTCCTTGCTGCCAAAGACAGCATCATACAATTAGTACTGCAATTGCCAATTTTTGGACCATGCGGGCGCGAGAGAGGAGGTAAAGATAAGAGAGTGTGTTTTCAGATTCTGTTGGAGAAAACAAGAGTAATCATCATATAAATGAGTGTATTTTTCTCAGTTGTCAGAGTTACAAGTCCCCATGTGTTAACAAATGGAAAATAACACATTCATTGCAGTCAATCTAAAATAATCCCAGTGTGAAGGGTGGCAGCAGCAGCCCTGCCAAGACATGCAGCATCTCCCCTGACCATGACAGACTCCACTGGCCACAAGTGGAGAGGAGCCCATGATTGCATTTAAATGATGATAAGGCTGCCAGCACTGCTGTACCTGGGAATGACAGTTTGTACTGCACAACAGCAGAATACCACACCTGCACGCTGACAGCTGTTCCCCTGAATGTTTGAAATTTTAGCTAGCTAAACCATTAAGCTGCTGGAAAAATGATGCATGTCTTAAGTCCTGGCATATGGAATAACTTTCCCACTGTCTGTCTCTCAAATTCAGAGTAATTTGAAAATTATCCATCTTCTCTTGATCTTTAATATACTCATTTGTCCCATGACCTCATCACACTTGTATTTGTTGATCGAGGAAGCTCAGTGGTATGAATTAAATAGTAATTGCTCACAGAACAGAAATTGCTAAAGAAAGTTTTCAGCTCGTTGAAATGCACAGATCTGTATCCCAGGAGTGTATTACTAGAAATATCTTCGTTATGTTCATGGCTTAACTGTGTCTTACACTTCCCCAATTAATAAGATTTCATAACCCCTGAGGTTTATATGCAAGAAGAAATTGTCAGTGAGTTTTGAATCCTGGATACTTGAGAAAAGTAACTACTTTGGCTAATAAATCCCTCAAGTAACAATTAGTGTTATCAGTGTAATATACATAGTTTATGATTCCAGTAAAATTGCCAAATGTCTTCTTTTATATATTCAGACAGCCATAGTCATAAGGTTTAATTCCTAGGAACAGAGCAATTTTCTTTGCCTACTGAACATGCAACCAAGAGGGTTTTTGCCAATAAAAGCTGTGTCCCTCACAGGAGTGACCAGTGCTCCTTGCTACTGCAGCAACCGTGCAACAAGGCTGCCACCAAGTCAAACCCGCAAGGCTTCATCCAAAGCCACTGAAATGAGGAACAAGGTTTTCCAGATACAGACCCTAGAGATTTTAAAATATACATGTATATATTAAACAAAAAAGGGATGAGAAAGAAAGGAAGAGCAGACTTTTTACACCCTTCATCCGTAACACCTCTGTGTCTGCCACCAACACTGTGACCAATGTACCCAGTTACGGAAAGACTGACTGACAAAACTGTTCTTGTCTGAGGAGAGTGGGTTTGCACAGAACATAGCAGAAACCAACATTATACCCGTGGTACAGGGAACAGTTGGGATATGGGTTGTTTTTATTTTTTAAGTCCTACTGTCCACCAGCTAAAGAGAACACGCTTTAAAAAAGTTGCTTAAAAAAGTAACATAGAATGAAATAACTCAATTTCAGCCCATTTTGTGTTTATGTCCACACACAATACAGATTTACTCCATTTAATATTTCATTTAGTGGTTGTGTGAAATAAAGTATTTCCCAGCACTTTGAAAAGCTGGAATCTGGAGTTGTCACAGGCTCTATTCTGGCACAGATATTTGACCTTGTGCAAGGTAAAGTGGTAAAGAGATCTTGTACATCTACCTGTCTTCAATCCAAGTTTTCACATTTTTACAGAATACTAACTCAAATACTTCCAGCAGAATCAATAAGGCAGTATTGGGAGTAGAATCACAGAATGGTCTGGGTTAGAAGAAACCTTTAAACATCTCCTTCAACCCCCCTGCCACACACTGGGGTATCTTTCACCAGGATCAGGTTGCTCAAAGCCTGTTTGACCTGGGACTTTGAACAACCTGATCTGAGGAGGGAATTAGTAACAGAAATATGCACTTTTTACAGTAGATTCTGCAGGCCTTAGCTTATACTAGAATTTATTAGAATTTGTTATAGCTTCAGTGAAGCACTTTAGAAAATACTCAATAAAGAATTGAGATAGTTTTAGTTTATATTAAAGGCATATCATCAAGGAAAAATAGAATGAGTTTTTTTCTCCTGTATTTGCAGCATTTCTTCCTTGTGCCTCGCTCAATTAGGACAGTGAACCTAGACTATTTACTTTTCTACTTCAACTTTGCTTTCAGGGGTCTTTTTTGTGTGGGTCTCTTCTTTTTTTTGGTCCTGGTTTTTTCTTGTTGTTTGTTAGTTTTGGTTTTTTGGTGGGTATTTTTGGTGGGTTTTGTGTGTGTGTGTGTCCTTTTACACTCTGGGTGACTGTTTCAACCTGAGACCAAAAACAAGTGCAGTAACCCCTTTAGCAGTGAAAGCATTTCTATTCAGGTTAGGTCTTCTAGTGTGTTTGCTTTTAAACCCTGGTTTTTTATCTTGAAAAGAATCTTACCCATCCATGTCTTAAATTGATTCACAATCCTCTGAAGATTGCCATTCCTGACAATGCAGCTGATGAGCCATTTGCTACCCTTCAGGTTTCTGAGGTTTACACCAATATCATGGTTTTATTTGCCTCGTAACTATCTTCAGCTTTATAAAAATCCCTAGTGACACAGTTTAAGACACACTACATACACCTGAAAGGGGAAATAATAATCAAGCAAAGCTTGAATTCTGAATGCCAGTTTTATAGACTCAGCAACAGCTTTTTCTTTATCACCTAAGGATCACAAGGCCACTTTTGTCCTTAGCTGCATTTTAGAAATAATAAAAATGGTCAAAATAAAAGGAAATCAAATATTTTTTCTTATTGATATAAATATATAAATATATGTTGACCAGACAGATTCAGTGCAAAGCAGATTTTGAAGATATAAATGAAATTTGTGAACATTCAGACCTTTCAGTCTACTCTGCTTTGTCTTTTGAGGCACCTCATTTCCAGATAAGAAAATAGACCTGGATGTTTTGGGCAGGAGAAACACGAAGTAGAATTTGCTCTTTAACTAATAGTATACATTGCTCCAGATTTATTGATATCTATCTTCTATGTCTCAAGAGCCAAAAAATATTCCTGGGGCTGTATTGTATTAATTAGCTTAATCTGCAATCAAAAAAATATTTTTGAGATTTATAGTGTGATCCTGGGAACTTCAACTGGCCTCCCAGTATAGAAAGAAAAGTGCAACATACTTCATGTGGCAGCCAAACCTGTCATGGAAAGAAGTCCTGCTGTGTCCCGACTGCCATTAAAAACAGAGCATTGTTAAAGAGCAAAGGATCATGACATTTGCTCCACCCACAGGTACTTTTTTTCAGTGTTAATTTTTAAAATCCTTTCTTCCCTAGTAATTAATGAAAATATGAATTAAAGCCAAATTTTAAAATACACAGATTTTTGACACTAGAGAGTGTTAAGATGAGAATAGAGAGAAACTTCTCTATGTCCTCATGTCCGTTTCTAGCCCACGGCTCCAATGCCACCCCCAACAAGCCAAAGGTCTGCTCTATTGACATTTGTCCCTTCTTGTCCTTGTTTCACTTCCATGTCATCAGTCATCACTTTGGCCATTGTTGTTCGATCTGTAAACACTTGGCCTAAAAGGGAAATCTACCATTTTCATTTTCCATCCCTTAGTCCTGAAGCATAGGAGTTGCACCCACCCTCCAAAGAGCCTGAATACTTCATAGTATTTGTCCATCTAGGTGTAATTGAGGTATTACTGCTTGAGATATGGGGTCTGACAGAAAATATTACACATGGACCAAAACCATCCTTCAAAACAGATTCGTAACTCCTGGATTTCAGCTGTCACACAAAGCTCTCCTAGTTTTCAAATAAGCATGTCAACATACTCAGCCTCTCAGCAGCATCACCCAGGAGAGCTCAGATAACACATGTTTTTCTCAAAGGAAGATCTGAAGAAGTGTTTTGGAGGAAATAAACTCTGATCAGCAGGTCTGGAATGAACAAATTTTTTTTTTTTTTCCTAGAGAGACCTTTTTCTAATTAAGGAGATACACTGCAGAACCTACTGGATCAGCAAAATTGCTTAGGACATTTCAAGGACACTTGGCAGCCTGAAACACACATGCATGTTCACACGTTCAGGAATTACTTCCTTGCAAAACTTTGGCTTTTCTAATTAAATGAAAAAAACCCATAACATTAAATTAAATCAAAATACAAAGAAATAAACAAAATGGCAGTATTAAGGTTCCTATAACCCTATTTTAATTGCTTACAAAGTATCTTATACTTTATTAAGTATCTATCTAAATAATCTGTTGGTGATAAAAACATGACCTGGAAAAGAAAGGATGACAAAAACATGGCTTTTGGAAATACAATGAGTTAATTTCTTAACTTTTTTCATTTCAACATCAATGTTTCAATATTTCGTGAGATTTAATAAAACTTCATATCCTTGAAAGAATGAGAAAAAACCATAACTAGTAGACATTAAGATCTAAATTTTCTTAATTTGGAACTATTTTACTTAATTGATCAGGCTGATGGGGCTAATACACAGAATCTGTAAAAATTCATAAAACTGTTCTTTAATAATATAACAGGCTTTCAAACAACAATTTCAAGTATCAGTTTGAAACCAATTCCCATAGTCATTGTTTATATCATATCCAGAATTGTGCTAATAATAACCATTTTTCAGTGCTAAGTAAGCCTCAAACATTTAATAGTAGTGTCAAAAGTACAGTAATTTTTAGTTTCCTAAAGCTAACTTGCATCAAAACCTCCCCTTAGGAAGCAAGTCTGAACCAGCAAAGCACTAACTTTCAGCACAGCAGCAAATAATACAATTCCTTCTGCAACAAAACCATGACTTCTCAAACATAGGCAGGAGAGACCAAGTTTTCTGATTGTAAACCAGTTTCTAAAATCACACTGTCATGCAACACACCATGTGCTGGAAAAGTGAAGGGAGGAAGAGGGGCTCTGAGGGCTGCTTGCAGGTGAGCTGTGACAGCAATTTCCTGGGGGACCAATACCACTGAGAGGTGGCACTGCCCGGACCTGCTCCCGAAGCCCCTCCAGGCTCATCATCTGCCATGGCCCCTCTGCTCTGAATTGCACAGGAGTTTGCATTGCTCCCAGGAGAGCAGAGCCTTTCACCAAGTCACACGTGATGGTCACAGCACCTGAGCTACATGACTGGTGAATGACTCCGGAGCGGTTCCGGAGCTGCAGGTTGGACACTGCGGCCTGTGGCACCTACTGAGCTTGACTGTGTCCAGCTGGAAGGGTACTGGTGAACCTTTGTGCAGTGTAACAGATGCAGGGGGTAGTTTTGTTTATTTACAATGGAAAAAAAAGCTATTTCTAGAATATCTATGAAATGGTGAATGACCCCCAAACATGATTGTGAAGTGCTTCTGGAGTGACCTCCACAGCAGAAAACATCAGCACATGCAGCGCTGACAACGTTTGCACTCCTGGTTAGAGCAGCAGGCTGGAGTGCAGAAAATACCAGCCACAATGGGTTTCCCCCTTCCCTTCCAACCTGTATTCAGGCCAGGGAACCCTGCTGTACATACACGACCTATCAAGATACTTTAATAGAAGCAAACGGTGATGGTGCTCCATTCCCCCACTGTTCTGCTGAACTCCTGACGTTGATGGCATGGCTGTTTGCTCCCACCTGGGCCCATGCATCAGAGCTATCAACAATGCCTGGCTCCAGCTGCCATCGCTGGGAAGCCGTGGGAAGGGGGGGCCTGCTGCCAGCCAGGGGGGCAGAGCAGCCAACCCAGCTGGAAGCAATGGTGCAGAGGGCAGGGCAGCTCCGGGACGTGCCAGAGCTCCACTCACCAGAGGGGACTGGGACACAGGCAGGGAGGAAATATGGATGGATCAGTTCGGGTCACAGAGCATTTTCACTTGTTTTGATCAAAGGACAGCGGAGTTGGTATTTAGCAATAGTTTGTTGAGCCAGCTTGCGAGATGCAAGAATATTTCCTACTACTCAGAACATAACTGCAGTAGCACCTGTGACTGAGAAATCAAGTTATAACTATGATGTGCTGAGTACTCTAATACCTGTTATTTTGACAGACTGGCCCAGATTTTCATCTTATTTCTTGAGAGAAACGCTGTATTATTTCATAAAAGAACTCCTGCAATACCCATTTATGTCAAAATAAGAACATAATGTAGACTTGCAGTCAAGGATAATCAAAATTTCTCTCTCAAAAAATCCTGTGTTATGCTTGCATCTTGAGAAACCTGCTAGGGTTGGGGTCAAAATTTCAAAGTTTGCAGTTTGTGAAGAAATATTGCTTTCCTTCTTCTTGATGTATTAACAGAATTATAATTTGGTTTTTGATGTTTTCAAAGGTGGACATAAATTTATTTTATTTCTGCTTTTGCAGTGTAAAGGAATGGGTGCAATGTTATCAAATTTTAAGCATTTTTTTAAGGGAAGGCAATATTAACTTTTTGCTTTTCCTAGTGACTTTCAAGTGATTGAGGAGCTAGGTCAGAAGAAACGTGTCTCTCTCATGATAACTAACATTTCTCCAAATTCCTGCAGTCATTTAAATCTTTAACTCTCTTGAATTTTGATAATTACACACACGGAGTAATGATAAGTAGAAGACTGCATTAGATTTTCATTAGCTCTAATTCCATCCTAAGACCTAGAATCTCATACTACAGACACAAACATTGTAAAAAAACATTTGGTTTTGCTCATGTAGGACTGAGCTGTTAAAAGCGATAAACCACAAGTCTTCCAAGAACAGACTACTAGAGAGTGATGATGTTTTTGTTATTTCCTGCTGGGACAGAAATATTATAAAGAGTAAGCTGAATGAGCAGAAATGCTACGAAACCACCTACTTGGTCTTTGAACACTGCACTCAGGTGTATAGCAGAAGCAAGAAGTACACCCTGGGCCTGGGGGGGGAAGACCAGCCAAAATGGAAAATGGTAGCCTGGATTTAAGAGTGCATTTTGCAGGAAACAGGCGTTTTTTGTGTATCCAGAGCAGCATTATCCATCTATTATTTACCTAAAAATTGAGCAGCTTCTGAATGCCATGTTCAATGTAGGAACTCAATAGTGGCTCTGTACGAATTTTCTATGACACACAGTGTATTGTATAGCTCAGTTCTCATGAAACATTTGTAAGCTGCTGATAGACAACACACCTTGAGAAAATATCCAGTATCCAGGTTCTTTCAAAAGAAAACAATTTCATTTCTACTCTGTGACCTCCATAGTTAGAATGTGCCAAGTTTAGCAGTTACCAGTCCATTGCTAATGTTTACTGTACTAAAATCCAGATGTGCTACTACTAGTGGTCAGCAGCAGGATTCCCAAGGTCCCTAAGATCCATATTTTAAGCCATATGTTTCTTGATGGCAAAAGATCAAAAGATGACTGCAAATGTTATGTCAGAAAAGTAGCGGAGCTAAAAACAAACATTTTTTTTAAAGAATCTTTCTCTAAAACAAGTAGAGTTCATGCACCAAAAATGTTTTACAATCATAACAAGTGCCATATGGTTAGCTAATATCTGATGTGCAATGGTGTTTTAGCACTATTGTTTATGCTTTGCACTGTACTCTAGCAGATGAGCTGATTCACTCAAGTTTCAATTTGTCCTACTCCTGACTATATTAATTTGTTATCAATTAATAAACCTTGCACACATTTCTACAGTCTTGATGATGAGTCTTAGCACATCTGATCTTGTTCTGACAGAAAACTACATGAAAGCAGTGAAGAAATATGAACATGTGTCCAGCTATCGATCCTTTCTCTACAAAAGCTGTACCTCTGTCTCATACTCTGTCTGTCACTTGGCCTGGTATTGGCTGGGTGGCTTGTCCTAATTCTCCACTTCAAAGCTGGGATCAGTAAATAGGGGGATGCCCTGAGCACCTCTGGAGCTGTGACCTCCAAGAAGTAGTTCCTCTCCCACCAACTGGAGAATTTTTGCCCCTGAGCCCCAAAATATTTTTAAGATCTCCCTGTCCACTGTGCTGCCCTATTGCCTTGTGTTACGGACTTGCAAGGCAGTCCAGATTCTCTGAAAAACCCAAATTTTTTTAAAAACTTGTATGGGACCAGATTGGTGCCAGCACAATCTCCTAAAGGGAGCAGCAGAAACTCATTATGAACTAGAACTAAGATAGCCCCATCTGAGAATCTTGTCCCAGATATTTGATACACAGAGTACAGGACCAGAGCATGTTAAGCCTGGCGGATGTTAATCCCCATCTGTCAGGACGGAGCAGTGCCTGCTCCCAAGTTGTCTGGCCCCATGCCACAGAGCACAGGTGCCCGGCAGTCACAAGTTTGTGGCCAGCCTGCAAAGCACAGCAAGCAGCATTGCTTCTGCAGGAGGAGCTGCTCACGTGCCAGCACCGAGAAAACAGCCAGAGAGAAGCTGAGTAACAGTACTGGAGGTGGTATAAATTCTTCACTTGGTGTCTAGTTTTCAGCAAAATTGGACAATTATTGTGGGTTCTTAAACATGAAAAAGGATATCACATACTGGCTTTTGCTAAGAAACACCAGCCTTGATTTAAGCACATACACCAGCAACCTGTGAAATGAGTTTGAGACAGAAGTGCCATCTGGCTACAGGCAGTCCTTGAGTGCCTGGGCTGTCAGCAGCACCTGTCCATGCACCCCTTCCCTTTCTCCACAAAGCATCACTCCAAAGCGGTCTCATTGGCCAGATCAGTGGGACAACTGCATCCCTGCCTGTTGCTAGTGGGGAGCTCCAGCACTGGGGTTGGTAGCACTGTCACTGTTTCACTCCCTCAGAGCTGCTTCTGCCTACAGTTTGAAGATACCCCAGCTGGGGGAAATTTTATAGCAATGTTACCTTGCTAATTATTAATGCCTTTACTTTTCATAAACTATTAACCATGCAGTTATTCCATAGCTGTAGAAACATCTATATTGCAATAGTTATAGAGCAAATTCCAGTGGAATGAATTTTGTCTAGTACAGAGCAGTAAATGGTAGTATTGTTTTATAGTGAAATCCATTTTGCTACAAATAAAGTAGGTCCCTTAGAAAAAAAAAAATTGCCAGTAATTGACCATGTCTGCTAAATTTTGGAGCACAGAGTTTAGCATTCCTCTCTCCACATGCACATTATTCCTTTTGGGCTGTGTTCCAATCCACCATTATTCCTTTTGGGCTATTGTTCCAATCCAATAGCCAATCCACCATGGGACCGCATCCAGGGTCTACAATTTCAAGGGAGTGACCCCTATGATTACCTACATGTACTTGTAGTAGTTTAATCTTTCCCAAAAAAAGTAACTTTTTTCCCCCCCCTCACTTCCCATTTTTGGAGATTATGAATTTCACACATGAGTAAGGTGTTCACCTTTGCCTTGTTTTATCTTTTTCACAACTATGTTCATTGCACATCCCCATGGCTGATTGTTTTGTAAACATATTCCTGCTCAGCACCAGAATTTTCCTGTGCCTTAGTATTCTGTATAGCAAGGTAGCACAGGGATAGTCTTGTTCCTGAAATCTCAGAATCGGCTGCTGCTGACACACGTGCCATGTTTTAAGGTCAGGGTGCTAGATATCCCTTTTAAGATGTTGACAAAATAGTAGTATTAGCAGGCACAAATCTTGCTTTAAAGTCCTGCCTATTTTCACAGATGCTTTCCAGCAAAAGGAGTTTGAGGTTTTTCCCTTCCATGAAATTTTCTGATCTTAGTTTTAACACCTCTCCAGAGCCTTGAGGGTCACAGGACCATGCTATTGCTATTTCCCACGGTAATTCCAGGAACAGCTCCAAGATATGAATCATTATGTCCTGCCTTGATCATCAGATGCTTATGCAGCCTGTGTAATGCCCCATCTGGATAACTCTAATTCATACATTTGGGGGCCTTCCTGCTATTTCCCTGACGCTGCCTGTAGCTTGTGCACAACTCTGTTGCCAATGCAGTAACCAGAGCCAAAATCTCAGTGTGAACTGAGAGAGGTTCATTGCCTTGTAAGGAAGTAGAGGATTCAGTTCTGTCTCACGCAGTGTTGCCCCACCACACACACGACTGTTGCTTTGTTCTCATTCCCTGTGGCTTTTCCATCACTCGAGGTGAGAACATGCAACCTTCTTTCCCAGTCAGAGCTACAAAAGAGATATTCTTGCTTCTTGTTGTTATTCCCCAGATTTACTGTCTAGCCTTGCTAATACTGTCTGAATGCCTATGCCTTGCTGTTCCATGCCACCGCTCTGATTCCAGCCTTACGCTTCATGGAGCACTGATTTATTCAGGCACAGAGGGCTACGAGAGAGCAGGAACACGTGCGTCTTCGTGCTACAGGACACCTGCTTGCCCTTGCCTGCCAAATAACATTTTGTTCACGACAGTTGTGGTTGCCACCAAGACAGATTGAATTACAGCAGGAGCCTGGGAAACCCAGAAACTTTTGGGGGATAGAAGTCTATGCAACCGTAAAGCACTTGCTGTGTTTGGGGCCAGCCTATACTTGGAAAGACTGGTGGGGACAAAGTGAGCCACAAGGAAAGGAGCTTAATGGAGCTTGTGAAAGAAACATTCCCACAGGGGCTGAGCCACCAGCTGTGTCTGACTGGATGGAAATAGGATATCAGATGCCTTCTTTGCTTAAGAGAAGACTGAAATTAAGTTTCCATACTTGCATATGGAGAATGAGACAATGTTGTGGCAACAGGGGCTCCATGAGATGGTGAGAAGCTGGTGGGGTGGATCTGAGGCTGCTGCCATGCCATGCCCTGTGCTTGGCCACCAGCACCAGCTGGAGGTGCTCTCAGCAGCGTTTTGATGAACCTAAAAATGTACAGAAAATGCAATTTCCTTACTCTCGTAAACACTATACTCAAAAACCTGCGGTTTCTCAGAAGGTAACTGGTTCAGACCACAGTCTGAAAATCCACTATCACAAAACCAAACCCCCCAAACATCATGGAAGTTGGTTGTAGCTCCTAATCTAGATCTGCATAAAAATCTGTAACAGATCTGTAATCTCTTTACCATGAGAAACAGAAGCAGCATTTCCTGGCAGGACTTAAATATCAGGCAAATGACATCCAGCAAGGTGCAGACTGCTTTCATGAAGGCTCCTTTTAGACAGAATTATCTACACAATGGGCACTGATGATAAGTGTGCTGATGATAAGGACCTGCTTGATAGACAAAATGCACACACAAAATAATCAAGATGTGTACAGTGATCAAAGGGAACTACCTGGGAACATTAAAAGAATATCATGTAGGAACTAAAAGACCTAAGAATGATGAACCAATTCAGTTACCATACATTGTGAACAATCAGTTTAAAAGTGGTAAATAGCAGAAGGTATGAGCAATCTTATTCTTTTCTAAAATGTGTTTTAGTATGTGAACAAATATATATGTTGGCACTTATCAGGCATGTAAAAAATCAAACAAAAACCATTTCGATGAAACTTGTAATGTAAATGTAAAATTATAATTGTCTAAACCAGATACACAATTAATAATTCATTTTTTGCTAGGGAATATCAAAATTCTATTATTACACTCTCTGTGCAACACAGAGGTAGAGAAAATTTTTACTTGAAAATTCAGTACTGCCAATCTTTCTTATTATTGAAAGTTTTGTCTTAACTTTATTTCTGCATTTTTGGTAATTTTAAAATAGGAAATTATCTTTTTAAAAACCTCAATCCTCTATTTTATGAGGGACCATTCTGTGCTTTCTCCTAATCTCCATCACTAGAGGCCAAGAAAACACAGTGGTAAAAATAAACTTTTAAAATGATTCCACGAAGATTCCATAACAGGTGGATTTTTTTTCCCCTGCCCCAACATATCACTCTCAGTAACTTTGAAATCCATCTAAGTCCTACTAACAAAGTGTGCATGTGTTGAAACATTAACACAGGAGCGATCTCATGAGGGTTTGACCGAGAGGACTGGCGTGAGCAGGGCTGGTGAGGAGCCGGCATGTGGATATTCTCACTCTCTGCTGACAGACAGACATAACTTCCCCCAGGCTCAGCCTGGGAAACTTAGAGAAAATAATTAAAACAATTATTATTTTATTTTTTGTATTTGGTATTGCGCGAGATGTTTATAAGTAGGAATTGTTTTTTGTTTAACCAATAGTGCGAGAAAAGTTTCCTGAAGACCAATCAGGTCTTAGGTTCACGATGCTTTCTATGAGTGTGATTTTCTGTTAATAAATGCTTTTATGCCTTCTGAATCATAGAGCCAACGTGTAGTTCTCGTCTGTCCCCCACAGCACTCATGCAACACCGGCACATCGGCAGGAAGCGCTGGGGCCGGGGCTTTTTCACGGCTCTGAAATTGGCACATCTGCCCCGCGGCCTCGCAGAGCCAGAGCTGCTGCTGCGGGCGGAAGGGCTCCGCGCGCGCCGCTTGTATTTAGCGGAGTATCAAAGTCTGTGGTCTGAAGCAGGGGTGCAGACTTGGTTTAGCTCCCACTGAATGGCTGCAGAGCACACAGCAGCACTTGAGAAGAATCAGGCTCTTAGTTTGGTGTCTCTTGATAATGGTGCTGTACAGCCTGGGTAAATTGTGCGGGTCCTGTTGAAGCTCAGAGTGCAGATACTACATCTAGGACATGTGAGCTCGAATAGAGAGAGATGCAACACGTAAAGCAACCTTCATGGGACAGTTTACAACGTGCAGTGGTTTTTAAATGTTGTATAGAATTAAATAGGCAATTAGACCAAAGAATAAGATGTCAAAATACATTTAAAAACACTGATAAAAAAATAAATGGCGTCAAATTATACAACCCTGAAGAATAATAGAACCTGATCTAAACGCATACACAAAATTTTAAAAGAACTTCTGTATGCCAAGAAAAATAATAACAGAAAGCAGGTGCAAAGCACTTCAAGGAATAGGTTGTACTTGATTTACAGAAGAGTCTGAATTCAGGGAACAAGAGCTAGGTAATTTAATACGAATGTAGGTATATGGTGAATTGCTTCCACAGACATGGCAATTAACTTTTAGCTAATAATATATAGTATTCAATAGTAAGATAGACTAACAGTTATCCAAGATTAATCTGAAGTAATAGTAATAATAATAATAATTAGCTTTACAATAATTGATGATTATCTATTATTCATGACCTATCTGACCTTTGGATTTTTGTTGATGTCAATAGCTTTTTTACTCACACATCTTTAATCTCTGCTTCTATCACCCTGAATATTATAGTCTGGATATAGAGATTTTCTTTTAAATATTGATAAAACTTCTGCCCTTCCACAAATTTTAATAGCAATCATAATAATTGAATTAGAACTTAATGAAACAGCAGTTTGGGGCTTCATATTTTTTTTGCCAAATGAGACTTTTTATCCATTAACTTTAAAGATGAGAAACAGGGCAGAATTTTTAGCTGAGCTTTAAGGACAAATTATTTTCAAAGAATGATAATTTTTCAGATTCAAGACGAAAAATCCCTTAAGTCTTTAGGGAAATGGGATTAAACCAAGATACTTCAAATCATATCAGTATTGAAGTAATGGAAGCTTTCTTGATAGCCTGAGATTAGAAGGGACAAAAGAACAGAGCCTGTTCTCAGGCTGGGAAGAATACAAGGCAGGAGATATATGCATTCATTTCCTACACAAGTGGCAGCACTTTATATGATTTTTGAAAATCAGAGAAAGGCTTGAGTATCCCGTCACTGACTAAATTACTTAGAAAAATGATGTTTCTTCAAACCATAATTGGAAAAAAATAGAAGAAGAGGGAGCTTGAGTGGATAAGAAGACAAAATGTATGATTTCTTAACCAAAATACCCAGTTATTTCAGTGACAGGCAAAAGAGAAATTTTCCAGCCATAAAACAGAGAGGGACATTTAATGTCTCTCCAGGACAGAGCCTGAGCATGGCAAAACCCAGGACAGTGAAGCCTTAAACATGAGCACCAAAGACATAGCAGCTGCTGCTCGAGCAGTTTCAGATACTTAACTGAAATGTCACAGGTTCCATTTCATCAACTACTTAAATGAATTTCAAGAAGTAGTGCACCAGTAACACTGGCAATTTTGTTTTTTACTGAGCAGCTATTACAGTGAGCTGCTCGGCTTTACTCAATAAAAGTGGAGACCCTAGCAGTGCTCATAGACATGCTTCCTAAAGTAACATGCAAACTTGCTTCAACCTCTGAATGTATTTGTTCCTATGAACATGAATACAGGAAACTTTCAAGAACTTTCAAGTGGTCACTTGCAGTCATAATTCTAAGATTTAGAAGATATTACTGCCATGAAATTTTCAAAAGTTTGAAGAGCTGAGACATTGAAGCTGGTTAATTATACACTAACCATAGTCCTGGGACAGCTTCTTATATTTACAAAACTCTTCCTATAAAACTTCAGAGGGAGTTTTTTGTTTGTGAGGTGGTAGTTTTTTCAATTTGGGTTTTTTTGTGGGCGGGAAAGGGGAAGGGCTTCTGTTTGTTTGGTTTTGGGATTTTTTTGAGGGAGGAGTGTTTGGGTTTGTTCTGTTGGTTTGGCTTTTTTGTTTGATTGTGGTTTACTTGTTTAATTTTTTAAAAATGTTTAGTACATAGCTGAGACTATTGGTTAAAAAATAAAGTTTAAAAGCTTGCAAAAAAAAAAAAAAAGATTTGGTGATACAGAATGATGTTTGGTTAACAGTTGGACTTAGTGACCTTAGAGGTATTTTCCAATTTACTGATTGTATGATGTCATTGAATGGTCACAAATAGAGAGGGTACTAACCAGGCTTGAGTTCTAGACTCAGTTACATGCTGTAGAGTTCATAATAATTTGCACTTATGAGCAAAGGCTGAGTCCAAATCCACAGCGGTTGTAATAAACAGGGGCAGAATTTTCTTCCTCCTCCACCAGGCAGGCCCACTGCACCCTGTAAGGGCTTATTTGCAGGAGAAAGCAGATGGTGTTTGTAGTGCTGCATTCCAGCTGGGATTCTGCCAGGGAAGGGCAGCCTTAGTTTTTGTCCCCTTTTCACCATGACAACTTTGCCAGCCTGGCTCTCATCACTTGTTTTTCGTGGCAGTGTTAGCTAGAGGAGGATTACAGGGCAGCAATGTTGACTTGTAATGCTACAGTTGTTCTTTGGGTGAGCAAAGATGTTTGCTTGCAAAGCTAGGAGTCAAGCATAAAAGATGCAAGAGATGTGACTTATTGTTCAAACATCGAACAAAACAAAACAACCAACCAAAACTAAAGGATGAAATAATTGCAATTAGGAGAGCTTGACAACTTTCTTGCTCAAATTAGTATCCTAACTAATGTTAAGGCTAAAATCAGCTACCTTATGAGCTACCCTGGCTGACCCCAGAAAGCTTCCTCTTGGAAGAAACCATCTTTCTGGATTTCCAAGACAGTTTCCTAAGACACAGAAGAGAGGAAACATTGTTGCCCTCCATACAGCCATCAATGCATTCTGACCAGTATACATGACAAAAATAATTTCACTGAATTAAAGGGACAGAAGCAGAGAAGAAAAGATAAAGTGATACACATTTTCTTTGCTGAATGCCTCACATGTATTTGGCAGGTATGCAGGAGTGAGCACAGCCTGTCTCCAAGAGATTGCATGGGAGTTTGACTCCAGCCTTTCCAGCACTTTGTGAATAGACCTAATGTCACAGGCTAGATAACTACAGAATTGTGTTGCTGTTCACTTTAAAGCACATCCCTTTGTTACCCATCACTTCAAGAACTACTTATTTCATGAAATGAGCTTTTCTAGTGTCAATCCTTCCAACTAAACAAAAAAGGAGTTGAAAAAAAAGACTATTTCAAAGTCTGTTCTTCGTATATGAACAAATGATATGGAGTGAAATACACTATTCTTCAAGCTCGAGAGGTGAATTGGTATCCAGCTAGGACTGAAGCAGCCCTTAACAATAATACCTGATAGTTCTCATTACACTGCAAATGAAAGTGTTTCACAAGGATGACTTGAAAGGCTCAAGTAAGATATATTGTTAGCATTTTTCTATTTGGAAGATCAGTGGGATAAGGAACAGATTAAACTACCAGAACCTTTTAAAGGGACTAAATTTCACGAGCACAAATGAGCTGGATGAGCCAAAATAACTTCTATCTGTCCTGTTTTCCTATACTGAGAATCCAAACTGTTCTTTAATCCTGAATGACATTTGTTTAGAGAAGAAAACACCCCAGAGCACAGTCCCTGCAGGAAGAGCCCCAGGCATGTTTCTCTGCATCACAGGCAGCCCAAGAACTGCTTCTCCTTGAGGTGCCCATTCTGGGAAGGGAGCTCCTGGCATGGTGAGCCTTGGCAGAGATGGTGCAGCAGCCCTTGGCTTCAGGAAGTGGCAGCCCTTTGAGCATGGGTGGCATCAGGCCTCCTCTGCACCCTCTGGCTGTCCACACAAGCGGTCTGGTGCTGCACAGAGGTTTCTGCATTGATCCCTAAGAGGGGAAGAGGTATAAGTGCTACAGATTTTACTACAACTTTCAATCTGTTTTCTTTGCAAGAAACTGGTTTCTTGACCAGTTTGTTTCCTCTCTTGATATGGTTTTAGGGGTTTCTGTTTTGATGCAGTTTTACGTTTTTCATCTGGGACACCAGAATGGACTGCACTGCTGCCCTGGTGACTGCCAATGAGCAGGAAGGCAAAGAAAGCACAAGAGGAACCATTTTGTAGATCTAACAGATCCTTGGAGCTAATTGAGCAGATTACTGGATGCCCTTCTGCGTGGAACCTTGTCAGCAAACACTTCAAAAACATAATCTGTAAAGGTTTCAAGCTCTCACTGACTGTAATTTGCATGAAATCTGGTTCTCCTGTCCCTGCAAAAAGAACTTACAACCTCTTCATTTTTCTCCCCCTGTCAAGCCCTCTCAACACCATAACATCAAAATAAATATATATTTCCATGTATTGCACTTCTAAGACCTCTCAGCCTGGACCACAGTCACAAGCAGAAAGAGAGCTGGAATTCCCTTCACCTTTGGCCTCATTGCCAGCTGGAGCTCCAGCATCAGCAAACATCCTGAGAGCAGCCAGACCATCAGCTGGGACCATCCTATTCTCTTTAATAAAGCGACCACAGCTCTAGAACTACTTTTGAAAGACCCTTTTTGTTAAATAAATATATTGGGAGATATCAAAAAAGGTTGGTGTGTAAGAGCAATGTATTAAGGAAACAGAAACCAGGTTTTAATGGAATAAAAATCCCTACTGAAATGCATTATTTTCACATTGCTTCCAATTGTATTAACATGAATCATCTAGGCATTGTATGTGAAAACCAGAAATCCTTCTTTTTCCTTTTAAATGAAACAGTGAAGAGCAAACTAGCTTAATGTCATTTGATTGCCTGAATAGAACCTAAGGAGGAAGAATAATTAATCCTCTTTGCCAAACATAACATATAAAATCTTAATAATTCTTAAAATGGCATTTATTGCTGAAATAAAAGTGTTTTGATGCTTCTAAATGGAAGGAGAGGCAAAGAAATGACATTTTTGCATTTTATACCATACTTAACAACATCAGCTCGTGGCTTAGCTCTGTGTTTGCTTTGAATTAAAATCTCAGTAAAAGCTCAAGCTTCACTCTTTTGGGAATGCCAGTGTAGTTTAAATTACATTATGAAGAGGACCAGAGGGTAAGGGAAATGGAATGGTCACTATCTCAGGGATGATAAAGCAGGGATCTTCACAGGGAAAGCAGGAGCTTTAGAAAACAACAGCATGAGGTAATAGCAAATGGGCTAGATCTTTCTCCAGGAGGATCTGAGGGAGATTAGAAGGAGAGGGACTAAGATAACAGCATTTGAAATTAATCATGTTTATTATACAAATGGCCTTGTTTGCCAACCCATTTCATAGAAACAGTGACTGCAGCCCTGCTTTAGGGGCCCCTGGGGTGGCCTTAGGAGTGCTCAGTAAAACTGCTGGCTCCAGGGCAGGACTCAGCCTGCTTTTCTCATTCAGGAAAGCGTGTGGGGAAAGAGCAGCCACCAGCACTGTGACTGAGCTCTCTGTACCAGGCCCTAAGGAACGGCAACCCTCTCATCCTCCTGGCTTCTTCAGTGTCCCTTTCTCCCACTACAATTAAAGGAGTGGCTGTAATGCTTTTATAAACATTTCAAATTATGGGTTTATCTGAATAATATGAGCTTCATAGCAGTGAAATCCAAGCCTGCACCTGGGCTGCAGCACAGACAGAAGAGAGGAGCACCTGGCTGACACAAGTAACACAAAGTATAAAGGGATGGTCGTCATGTTCTGCCCTGAGAAGGAGCTAAATCAGCTCCCTGTTTTACCACATCTAGCACATTTAGGTTGGCATTGGTACTGCCAGAACTTGAAAAGGATAAGAGCAGTTTTAGCTGAGGTGGTGGCTTTTATCAGAGCTTTATTTCCACTGCTTTCTTCTTTTAAATATCATCATAGTTGGAAGCCATATAAGGACAAGAGTAGCTAAAGTCACTTGTGAGAATCAAATGTGGACTCTCAAGTCACTTCAACATTTTAAAAAATGTTATCCTGTGCTTTGCAGCTCTAGTCATGTAAAGAATAGGCTATATAACAAGGATAACTTCATCCCTTTAAGTCACAATCCTCTTAGGATACATCCATCTTTTCCTTGGTGCCGTCATATCCAATTTCAAAGCTCAGGTCTTTTATCACATTCACAGTATCTATGAGACCTAGACAAGCTTAATAAAAAATTCTGTAATACAGAGTAATCAATATTTTCCAGGAAAGTGTATGTTGGCTAAAATGTTCACTGAATGGAGGAGGATGCTCTAACACACCTGCCTAGGGCAGCCAGTAGTGGGGAATTGGTTGAGGACCTCTGGATTCTGGTTTGGCTGCCTGTTGGGGGCTCACAAAGCCGTCCCAGTGGTGGCTGTGCTGCTGAGCTCCCTGGCATGTGTGATTGTTCCCTGCTCAGGCTGCAGCACACACTTCCCTGCACAAATTCATCTTAACAACCCCCTCACTGTCTAAAATCTAAAACCTCCACATCTCAAATCAAAATACAGAAATGTCACAAAATTTATTCACATGAACTCATACTTGCAACAAATAGAACAAGAAATTTCACACATTTTGTGCTTAAATACTCTTCACTACAAAGGAACTACTGTACTTCACAGTCATTCCACCATCAAAAGAAACCACAGAAAGACAAAAAATGTTCAAATATGAAACTAAAATCACAGAACAAGTTCAGCATAGAATAACCAGGCAAGAAGCCTCTGAATTCTTGGACATCTTGAGAATGCACTTCAGATGAGAAGTCGGCAAGCGTTTAAGCTCAAGTCTTTATGCAGACATTTATCATAATTGTCTCTGCCTAGCAGCAAGATTTGTCAGCCCATTCAGACTGCCATTATCATTGTCATCCACACCATATTCCACTGAGAGTAATTAACCAGTACCTGCCCTAAGTTTTTAGCTTCTCTGTGATCTTATAGCACACTTAGCCCATTAATCTTGTCTTTAAAACCTTCCCAGACATCAGAGTAGGCCTTGGCAATTTTGCCAGGGAAGATTTCATAACCCACTCTTTGGCTAATTACAAATGTAAAGCCTGGCCTCATTCATTAAAAACAGGCAGTGTCTTTGCATAGGCCTCAAACTTCAGACTGTGCCTGGGCATCAGCACCTTGTTCTGCTCTCAGTGCCTCCTGCAGTCACTGGCTGAGCCCCCACACAGGTGGCACCTCTGTCCCACCAGCCACACTGCTGGGAACACCGGCTGGGGCACCCACAAGGGCGGGAAGGGAGGCACCAGCACCACCAGGGCAGCGCTGGCTGGAGGAAGGAGCACTTGTGCCTCAAGGCAAAGGCAGAGAGAGTTCAGCAAATGAAAAGAGAGATCAACTTGCTTTTCTTGTCTGCCTTTGCCTGGAGTAGCAACCTCTCTCCAAGGACTAGACCCTGGGTGGTGATTTTAGGAGAAGGGAGGCAGCAGAGAATGGGCTGGGTTTGTTTACTTCAGACTAATTATTTTTCTATAATTATATTATTACTATCATCATGACTTTAGTAATCTGAACCAGGCAGTAATTTCACAATATACCCTTGTTAATCATCCCTTCTCCTGACTACAGGTTTTATTCCAACAGGGGCATTGCTGGGAAAAGAGTAAAGTTGCTCTACTGAAGCAAGTTTATGATGACATTTCTGACTATCTGATTACCTTACTGTGCAACTAATGCAGCAAAATGGAGTCTGCTTTGCTAGTTCATCTCTGTGTATCAGGCAAAAGGGAGCAAAAAGCATGAAAAAATTGCAAGTATGTATTTCAGTGCACTGTAAACCACACAGATAAAGAGTAAACAGTACTTGACCATTAGATATTCTTCTAAATCTCTCCTGAAAGCATTACAAATCTGCCTTACTTATGGAGCAGGGATGATATCCCTAAAGGAGATCTTTAAGTTTATAATTTGTTCCTTGTAAACTAGCATTTTTTATAATTAATTGAACTAATTTTTGTTTTATTGATCAATAAGACCTCCAAGCAGTCACTGAAGCTGTCACACTTGTAGATTGATGTACAGCATATGAAGAAGGTGTATATACTGTGCAGGATATACGGTCTTTATTTCTTTCACAGGCTTCAGAAAGGTTGTCCAAGGATCCCACAGTGAAAGTCACTGTATCAGTACATAGGCAGATTTTAAAGCTAGTGAAAAAAAAATTTATATGTCAAACTTAGATCCAAACTCTTATCAGGCTCTGATTCTATACTCATAGCTGGGTTTGAGGCATTAATTCTAATGGGACCTCTTGTTCTCACCTTGAGGTTGAGTATGCCTTGAAGGAGAACTTAATGCTCCAGTACCAGTGGTGAAATGTCTGTCTACAAATACAAATGATCACAGCACATATGCTCTTTCCCTCATCTCCACTTCAGGACTGCAGATTTCTTGTGTTCCAGGAAGCCTTAAATAGCAGCATTAATGTAAAGAGTGGATCCCCTCCTCCTATTTTTTTGATGAAATAGGACCCAAAGGCAAGGGCCTTCACAAGTGATGTGCCTTCCATATTTTGTTCAGCCAGGAAAAAAGGTTCCTGAACATGAGACTTATGGAAGTTCCCACAGCACGTGGAGAGAGGTGCAGCAACTCTAAATCCTACACAGGAGGAGCTGCATGGAAAGGAGGGCTACAGGGGCTCTGATGGATGCACAACACAGCTAGGATGGAGCTGGCTCATCCTTGTTTCCATCAGCTACTTCAGCTCAGGAACACAGAAGCTACGCAGTTCTGTGGATCCCATTTGGCCAGCCTCTAGCATTTCTACAAATAACAGAGAGGTCAAATAGCATAAAGTTCAGTTTTGCTTTAGGTGGCTTAAGATTTAGTCCCAATAAACTTTACAAGTAGCTTATACATTCTGAACTCAAATAAGACCTGCATTTTGTGTACTCAGAGTTACAAGTGACCTGTTGATGAAGTTGATTACAAAGGTCAGCATGTAAGAGTTGAACAAACACAGCTCCTTCCTTAAGGGCTTCACCAACACATCCACACAACCAACTTCATCCACAGGTTAATGGAGCAGCTGCCTCTGTGGGA
Source organism: Leptocoma aspasia (assembly GCA_013399835.1). Lineage (NCBI taxonomy): Eukaryota > Metazoa > Chordata > Aves > Passeriformes > Nectariniidae > Leptocoma > Leptocoma aspasia. The sequence continues at coordinate 340,172 of VXAX01003616.1, forward strand.
CAGGGTGCACGGTGGTGTGTCGGTCAGGAGCTGGGGGCAGGGGACAGGGCAGCTCTTCTGGGTAAAGAGCATTTTGCACAGTGCTAGATTCAGCATTACACATGCTATGTACATACAGCCACTCTTCAGGATGCAGTGCCTAATAGGAGTAAATCAGTTCAAAGTTGACACTATCTCCAAAATTTATCAGCAACAGATGGAGAAGGGGTGTGGGTCATACAGCTTTGGTGGTGAAGAATGCTGAGACCAGCCTGATCCATCAATCCCAACCTTAAACATCCTGAGGATGTGAAGAATGTTGTTTCCTGGCAGAACTAGCATCAGTGAGGATGTGGCAAAGCTCCTGTCAAAGGAACCAACAGATGATAGATAACTCATCTAAAGCTGCTGAGCTGACAGAGCTAGTCTGGAACCATATGACTGACAGGCAAGCAGTTTATACAGTGGGGTGTCTCACTTTTTAAGGGCAGGGACTTCTAAAACATCCCCTTTAGGAGTGCATGTGGAGATTCCTCCCAAGTGGGGAGAATCCTCAAGGTTACTCCTTTAGGCTGAGTGAAAGACATTTGCCCATGGTCATTGATAAGGACAAGTAATTTCAATTGGTAGTTAATAATTATTTCACCAATATCATTGTTTAAATCTTGCTTTAAAAATAGGTATAACTGCTAATATAGTGCACTGTGTATACTACACAGTAAATAATTCTGATCATAGTCTTTTAGTCTTTAACACAAACAAAATAAATAATGCATTTTTATATGTATATTTGTGTTTCCATACTTAGTCTTGCAGAACAAGGTTGTATAAAAGTTCAATTACATCTATATAATCCTCTAGACTAACTGGTGACCAAGCCTGGGGCTAATATTGGATCCAGCAGTATTCTGAGGAGTTTAGAAAGCAAGAAGGTTGCACCTTATGACTCAACAGCAGGTCTTTTCTAAGAAACTTGGTCTGAAGCTTCCATTCTAACCACAACAGGAACTCTAACATATTTCACGAGGACCCATTTTCTTTTCAGTATGCTTCCATAGAGACAGTAATCAAAATATCACCATTGCCCAGTGTGTGGGAGAATGGAAATACACCATTAAGAGCAACACATCACCCCAAGAATGCTTTCTACTCTGTTTCCCCAAGTCAAAGTTAGCCTTGAGAGAATGACAATGTCACAGGAAAAAAAATCACTTATTTTAAACAGTGGAATTTAAAGAACAAAATTAAAGGAAGAAAATTTATTTTATGGTATTAAAAAGACTAGTATTTTTTCCAGCAATGTGTAAATGTCATTTAGTGTATGTAGAAGATTATTTTGGTGAGAAACTCTGTTTCTGGAAACCTCTAGTCTCACCTACTAAAACCATGCTAAAATTAGAATAAGAGCAATATATTTTAGTTAAAATAGAGCTCTAAAAGAATATAGATTAAGTCTTGTTATTGTAAGGCACAGTGTGCTCCTCAGCCACGCAGAGCACAGCTGCTGATCTGGGGCAGAGACTTTAAATCCAGTAGACATTAATGATTATATGGTGAAAAAACCAAATTTCATCTTTTTCTCAGTTCTGTGGTTATGAGAGGCCTGGTAATGACATGTAACTTGTGAAAGAGAAGAAGTTTTGACTTCCTACCCTGTAGGACTTTGGGACTTGTTCCAGGCCCACACCAATGAGATCTTCTAAATGGATTTATTACCTTTAGTGCTGAGAGTACCTACTCTGTACTCTAACGAGCAGATCTTTGGTACCAGGCTTTGTTAGAGCATCAGTGCTGCCTTTGCTAGGTAAAATGCCTTCCAGCATCATTACCTCTATCCATAATACAGCTCAGATCCCCCAGAGATGTTTGGGGCAGGTGGTACGTAAGGGCTGCCCTCGGTGACCTACAGCAGAATCTAGTTTTAAGCTTCTGAGAATTTTTTTTTATTACCAATATGGGAAGTCAGCATAGATTTAGCTGAATGTGTCCTGTAAATGATCTTCCCAGAAGGAAAGACAAAAAGCAAGCTATGTGAGACACTACTTCAGCACCTGACACCAATTTTCATCAGAGGATTATTTTGTAGGATACGCAAGCCCTAGGGGAGAGGTTTTTAAAGGAACTTGCACCCAGCAGCTCCAGCTGAGGCACTCAGAGCCAGTATCTGCAACTGTGCTGAACCTTCATTCAGACTGAATCTTGATGCTGAGAAGTGTCCAGTACCCTCAGCCCTGAATTTCCAGGAGTTTGAGAGCATTCTGAATTAACGTCAAGCTAACTGTCAGTTCTTCTTTCTCCCGCCTCCCTCCTGTTTTATTACAAGTAATCCCATCCTGGGAATCCTAAATCATGTTACATGATTTTCTCTGTCCTATTATCAGTTTCTCTCTGTGGGAATAGCTGGCAAGTGCCAAATTTATTCTGTAAAAATTGTTTTAAGGGAAGACTGATGTTTTTCAATCTTTCCTTAAATTGAACATTGTATTTTGCCAGTAAGGACTGCCTATCAGGCTTTTGACTTGCCATGCTCCTACCGTGTGTGGAGAATTAGATTGATGCTCTGTATTACTGAATAGATGTTGTGAACAGCTGGGAACACAGCTCACACCCACTTAGTGCATTTCTTCATGTTTAATGTCTCTTCTCTTACCCTTTAACAAACTGCAGCCCAATTACTCCAGGGGGCAGGCAAAGGGCTGACCCTCTCACACTCTTCATCAATCATGATCAATACTGTTGTTTGCACACAATATGCCTCAAAAGACAGCGTGCAGCCACGAGGGGAGGAGAGCAGGACAGATACCCCATCACACCACAGCATTTACCACCAGAAACATTGATTACAAGGCACTGAGCGGGAGTACAATTGTACTATTTATCATGTCTACTCTAAATATTGCTGGGCTAGGAAAAAATGGCTTGCTTTTTAAAATTCCTTTTTCCTCCCCTAATTTCCTCTGCCATTCCTCTCACATGTGCATGCACATGTCCATGCTCACATACAGCTTTCCTCTTGAAGCTTGCCAATTGCCACAGATTCATCTTTCTAAGTACATAATTCAATCCGCTGAACATTACGCTGTGGTAATGCTGATGAGCTCTTAATTCTTCTGTATTTATTGCAGCAAATTTATAACTGACCTTAATGAATCTTCCATTATGAAAAAAATGTCAGTGCCAAATCTCTTAAGAAGGTCTGGCATACAGTGGTTTTAAAAGGTCAATATGTGGTGGGGTTTTTTGTGTTTTCATTTTGTTTTGGTTTTCTTTTGTTTTTTTTTTCTCTAATGAATAATTTTAAAAATAGGACCTTGCATTTTAAAAGACAAGATTACACACACACAAAATATCGGACTCATCTGTTCAGGTCCTGGGTTGACAGATTATCATTGTTACTTAACTAATGCTCAGTAAGCACACGGGAAAATTATTTTTTAGAAAGCACTGCCAAGAGCCATGCAGTCACTTCTGCATGTTCATGGGGAGCCACCCCTTGTGAGAGTATGATCCAGAAGCAGAAGACAAATTGAGAGGATGGGAAAAGCACAGGGTGAAGAATGGCAGGACTTGTGTCCATGTGAGGGCAGCTGGAGCCATCTCGCTTCGGTTGCTGACAACTGCCAGTAAAACTGTTTGATCAAGAAGCTCATTTACATGGTGCAGGAGAACTTTATTTTTAAAATAGCTTTGCTGAGTTAGTGCATTTGCTACAAGTGAAGTGATTTACCTGTAAGATGCACAGTGGTAATAGTGCCTACATAAAATCCTGTGGTGGTTGAAAACTCTCAGAGGGCTGGGGAAAGGAAGATATCACTGCTCTCATTTAATGGGTAGAAAAGGAAAGAGGCTAAAAATTGTTCCCAGGGTGAAATGGCAGGTGAGTGGCTGAGGAAAGAAAAGCTGATGATCAGGTTAACCAGGTTTTGCTGCTTTTGCTGCACACATGCAGTGTAAACATCAAGAGAAAGCTCAGCTTTTGGAACAACATTATGTGTTTAGTGGAAAGGTAAACTACCCAAGAGAAGGGATTGAGAGCAGGCAGAAGTAGCAAAATCTTACAATGGTACATGAAAACCCCCACACTGCCAATGCACATATTTTTGTAAAGCACAGGGAAACTCCGCCAGAACAGAGATCTAGAGCACCATTTCTTGCCCTGGACTTGACTCAGTAGATTCAGGTCACCAAAATCAGAGTGCCAACAGCTTTGTCTACAGCTGACCACAAGAGCCATCTCCAAAATTACAGATGCCTGTTACCTTAACAAACACAAATGTGGCCTTCCCCCTTCTTGTCTCAGAGCTGTCTAAAACCAAAATGCTTCTTCCAACAAACCAGCCTGTGGCCTGAGTGAATTATGAGGGGGAGAAATCAACACTGTCATCTGCTCATGGAACAATAATTATCCCTTGTATGCTACTCCAGAAGCAATGCCATTATCAAAAGCATCATGCCTGTAAAATAATACTTCTGGGAATTGTGCCAGACTGAGGGCTCATGTCTTTTGCTCAGCTTGTAAAAAACAAATCAGCCTAGGTGTTTGTCCTGCTCCTGACTGTCCTAGCAGGAACCAGGTCCTTGGCTCATCTGTACCGAGAAGAACTATGGCAAGAACCAACGTGGAGCAGTCCCTGTGGTCACTTAAGGCACTAGGCACACCCAATGACACCGGGAGGCAGGGGTTTCTTGGGGACAAACAAAGCAGTTGTTGATAGCATATTATGGCATAGCAAACTTCTGCCTCCAAACCAGTGCACAGAAAGGCAATGTTGTACTGGGAACATCCAAAAAAAACCTGGTGACAAACCCACAGAGTGTTAGAAGGTCGCTAAAGACTAGCACAAAACCCACAAAATTATGGTAACGAAAAGCACTGTATCATCAACATCTCTAGCAAAGTGGTGGTCCTGAGCATTCACCATTTTGTTTCCCACATTGCTGCTTCCCTCAGGGCTGGCATCTGATGAGGTGCTGAGCTGACTGAGCACAAGAGAGCCTGGGGACAGGAAGCTGCTTGGAGGCTCTGCCACTACAGTAAAGTGAAGGAAAAGGAATTTTAAAATAATCATCTGTAACAAAAGTCATTGTGAACTTTTCTGGTCTCTGCTTCTTACCTGTGACAGATAAAACATTAAGAAGAGGTAATACAGATCCAGCAGAACTTGTAATTTGGATTACATGGGGGATAATCAGATTGCCACTGGTTTTGAGCTTGTTGAGCTCATTTCTGACATACTGTAATTCTGAAACTAAGTTGTTGTATCAGCCAGTAAGTGACAAGTTCAGTGCTAATCTATAAAAATTACAGCCTCCTTACTGCTCAGCTCATTAAACTGACTCTGTCTCCTGGCCACTCATTCATCTTCATAATCATCCCCCATTCAGCTACTAACCTCCTCTGTGTATGCAGTTTACAGTACATCAGGAAGATAAAGTGGACTGATATTTGCTTCTGAAGAGCAGTGGCTTTTAATTTTTACACACACTTTAAGTACAAAGCTAAATATGATCCTTTAATATCATGTTTTCAGCTCAAATATTCAGCTCTCAGAAAAATGAGAATATATTCAGATTTTATAGCAATGTTAAGTTTCTAAATGTAGTTATGTTTACATAGCACAGCTGAAATATCAGTGTCTGAAACAACACACATCTCTTGCATTGTCCTCTCAGAGAAACAAGGGGAGAGTCATGAGTAAGACAAGATTAAATTATGAATTTGGGTTATTACTTGAGAAACAACATGCCTGGCACAAGAAAACCCATGGAATGCTGCACGGAGCATGCCAGGAGCAGCCACTGGCCAGGATAAACTCCTAAGGAGTGCTGCAGGCCCTGTGCCCTTAAAGAAAAAAATGGGACTTCTCCAAAGTGTCTTTTTACCCCTGGCTGGAAGGGACAGTGGACCATGCATGAGATACATGGACTACAGAAGAAACAAGTGTGGGGGAAAGGAGCAGCCACTGCAGGGGCAGGAGGTGGCAGGGGTGGTTCTCCCAGCCTGGCTGCCTGCATGATTCCTGATTGATTTGACCCCTGTGCATTATAACTCCTGGTATTGTAGTAATTTACAGATTTTGGGTAGAAGAGATGGTATGATGGTGTGGGCTGACTGATGTTTAACAGACTCTAGGGTTTCTACAGTCTGGTACAAGAACATACAGAAGACAATATACAAAAGTTGTGGCAGTTTCACCACTGCTCATGTGTTCGATATCAGGTTATGTACAAATTATTAAATACTAATTCTGATTTCACATTTAGCCCTACGTCACTGCCCCATCACGCTGCAACAGCTCAAAACCTGGAAGAGAGGTGTCTACAACTGATCCTTTGCTTCAGCAAGAGCTCAAAGGAGGGGATGCTCCTTCCTTATTTCATCACTAATTAGCCAAGAAGAAACTGAGTATTAAATTAATATAAATGAATATTAAATTTAATTATATATTAGCGTATATTACACTATAAGCAACAACCTTTCATTTCATTGGTAATTGGAGCAGAAAAGAAAGGAAATACAACTTTTTCAATGCATTTCAGCCAGATTGGACACAAAAGATCTTGCTGTCTGTGCACTTCAATTTTAGAGACACTCAAGGTACAGCTTCTATAAGTGGGCCTTACCAGTGAGAAGATGCAGCACTTTTAGTTTGATCACAACAAAATGGTAAGTTTTGCTTTCAGTAATACAGCTTATTTGCAGAAATTAGACACACCAAGTAGCTAAGAAAGGTTACAAGAATTGTTATGCTCTCTGCTGCCACATTTAAATTCAAAATACATAAAGAAAATAAGGTTTGCAGGCAACACATACAAGCATATACAAAAGGACATACAAAATAAGTATATTGGTATACACACCACAGCAGACCCAGTTGTAGGATATGGCCCTCAGAAAAGGAACATCCCAAGAAACAGCAGTCGAGCAGGAGCTTCAAATGTGTTCCCTAATTCCAGTTTCCCTAATGGTTGCCACAGCGAACATTTTTCTAGTAGGGAATAAAACTCTCTCAGCTTCAGTGATGCGTGTTAAGGACCAGACTTCACAGGGAATAGAAAAAGTGGTGGTGCAGCCACTGGAGAGCCACACAGGGCAGATGCTGAGAAACATGCAGGTAGAGAAAGCAGCACCAGGGTGCTGTTTTGGCTACAGAGGGGATATGACACAGGGCTACACAGATCCAGGCTAATTCCTGTCCTGACTGACTGAAATCCTTGGCTTGAACTTCAGCACAAGGGTTACTGAAACCAGAGCACATTTGGAAACATTATGCAAAGGGGGGAAAAAGAAATAAAATATGAATTATAGCAGGAATCCCAGAAAAATATATTAACTTTAGAGAATTGTGACTTACTTTATTCAAGAAACATATTACAAGTGGTACTGTATTTTTAGAAGTCTAATTAAGCAAATATCAGGAGTATAAATTATATTTTTAAAATGCAATGCTTTTAAACTTAGAAGTTCCTAATTCATAAAGCAAAGGAGAGGTGGATGAGAAACATGAAAAGTTATCTTACAAAATTGCGATATTGAAAAGCTTTTTCCTTTTCATAAGGGATGAAACAACAGTTTTGGGAAAAATTGTCCTGAGATTTGTACATAGAAAAGGGGAGGAGGGAGCAGAAGCAGCACCAGTAATATTTCCCAAACCAGCCTCTGCCCAGGGGCTGAGAGCAGCCACTGGCTGCAGCCCCCTGCTCTGGCTACAGCCCACCACCTCCCAGCTCCTGCAGCACTGAGACCCCCAGGTGGCTGAAATTATGCTTTGAAGTACAGCATAATTTATTGTTATTATTATTAGCATTTGATATGGAACATGATGGATAATCAAAAGAACAATCATGGGAGAATGTGGGTTTTGGGTCTGTTTCTCAAGCTTCTACCTTAGCAGGTTTAAATCTCCTCTATGGGAATGCCCTCACTGCATTCCCAATCTCTCCTGAAATGAACCCCTGCTCTCTGAGGAGCAGCACTGCATCCCCGCTGCTTCTTCCTGCCCACCTTGAATCCCATCTCCCTGACAGTAACAGTGATGAGGAAGGCACTCCTGAGTTCAATTAATCAAATCAGTTTCTCTTTTGTGCTCCTATTCAAAGGTTCTGGCCATCAAGTTTGATCTTGTCAGAAAACCAATAGTTAATTACTTGCTCCAGGTACACTGAACCTATTCAATTCACTTTTCTTTCTTTGATTAAGTGAGTCTGTGGATTTCAAATAAACATTAGGCAGAAAGCCTCGTTGAAATGCATCCCACTCCTGCTTTATGTCCTGTGCATTGCCAAACATGGAGGCATTTTCCCCATGGAGCCATTGTCCTGGCATGCTGCATGATGAGAACCCTTAAAAGCAATGGGGCTTGTCCTGCTCTGAGCCCAGAGCCTGCACATGCTGAGAGTGATCCACATTACAACCTGGGACGTGTCTGAACTGCCTTGGCCATACTCTGAAACACAGAGAGATCCAGCAAGTGTTAGAAAAGCTCAGGAATTGACACACTCACCCTCAGCCCAGCCTGACAGCTGGCACTGATGGGAAATGTGCATCTCCAGCCCATGCAGTGAAAAAAGTTCTGTTTAACTGGGCCACACTGGTCACAGCCCCAGCACTTCCAGATGCCCATGCATTCATCTAGGGGTGACACTGAAAAGGAGCATATGAAGCACACTGAGTGCTCTTTCAGTGCATGCTGCTATAATGTGAAAATGCAAACAGCCTGAAAACTAAAGAAGAATTGCAGTCGCAAGGGAGATGCAGCAGAGTCAATGCAGCTCCACAGGTTTCACTCTACATATGTGAAGTCACTCTGAAAAGTGAGCAACAGGGCTATTCCTGAAGTGGTTACTCAAGGGATTGAGGAAGCACTTGCTTCTCCAATCTATATCAGCCTCTACTCCTCTCAAAGGAAAAAAACATTCTAAAATAGTTCCTGTATTTCACAGTTGTGCTCTTGTTTATTGACTATAAAATCTTTTACATGACAATTATATTACCGTATTTCTGATTTACATTTAGTCCTAAATTTACAGGCAGCATTAGCATTAAAAACAAATTAGCATTAAAGCTGCATACTGGTTGTTTAAACTACACAAAATCAAAGAAAACTTGGAAAGATATTAGAGTTCTAAAAAATAAGAAAATTATTATTTTTTTCAGAGCCAGTCATTTTTAATTTAAGTACTTTCATATCATCAGTAAGTATTATTATAGTCAATTGGAACTTTAAAATCACTAAGAGCTGATAACTGAAAGGTGTTACAGCTAATTTTAAGGTTATGCAGATAGGCATATTGATGAAGCAGTATTTTTTTCAGCAAGGAAATATTTACAGAACACTGTTTTTATTCTTGAAATCTTACTGATAGGTTTTTGTTTTTTTAGATTTACCAAACCTGTTTCCTTTTATAATCCAGAAATCCTCCTCTAATCCTGTCATGCATTAAAAAACCCTCATTTTGGTGCAAGGGGAGCCCTATGCCACAGTACCTCTGACCACAAAGACTTGAGGATGCAGGGTCTGGCCAGGTTACCCAGAACTGCTGCAAGGTTTGTACCAGCCAAGCCTTTTTTATTCTGCCCCAGTCATTCTCAGTTGCCTGCTGCAAACCAGCCCTTCCCTGTTCTGCCTTGGGAGACACAGCGGGGGGGAAAGAAAAAAGAGGAAAAGCATCTCTCTTCATCTGGCCTATTTTCCCAACATAGCTATGTTACTTTCATGCTAGAATTATTCAAGTCAGAGGAGACTCTGAATCTCTCTCATACAAAGTTAGGACTCTAAACTCCCAGGAAGCAGCAGATCCATGTGCTCCCACATACAATGACAGAACTCAAATATCACCATAAAAAACCCAATTCATTTTAAAGAAGAATCTCCTGCTATGGGGATGCTTTTTATAGCCTCTACCTTCTGAAAGGAAGCCTTTCTTGCAAGACATTTCAAACCCCATCACTGCTGAAACTGAAGCCACCCTACAAGCTGGATGCCACTCACCAGCTGCAGGAGGAGGTGGCTTTGCTGCCAGGGCTCTGCCAACACCAGCTGAGGGAGAGCACAGCAGGAATTGTTCCAGCTCTGTCCCTTGAGACACGGAAAAGACACTGCTCCTGTCACAGGCTGGTCTTAGAGCAATGTGAACAGCTTTGGCAAACACCTCTTTGGGAGTGAAAACTGCAGATTCATCTGGGCTAAAACTCTGTAAGTAACTTCCTTCACTTCTGCTAAATGGCTCATATTATTTTATCAAGGAAAAAAGTGAAAAAATCAAAAGCTTCCCGATGTGGAAATATGGATTTTTTTCAGCACCAAACAAGATGTTTTGCCATTTCCTTTGATTATTAATTTATAAAATCTTAAAATTGCTTAAATCCAAAGGCAAAGTTTAAATTTTTATTTACTAAGATTTACAAAAAAGCGCAAATGGATTTTAACTCAATCTTGATCACCTTCCATACAATTCTTTAGAATCATCAGCCCATCAAGCAATTAGATATCTGCAGGCCTTCTAGAGGCACACAGCCAACTTCAGTGCGCTCCCATTTTTACTAGGTTCATCCTGAAGTGGAGAACAAATTGCAGTGTCAAAGTGGATGCATTATATTTCAACTCTTTTCTTTATGGTCTGGGGGGATCAGTCCCACAACACAGCAGGGCTGGGCAGCAGCAACCCTCACAGATCTCTCTCCTAGAGCCAGAAGGATCCCAGCTGCACCACTGGAACTTATTAATTGGATGTTACAGTTTTACTTATTAAAAATCTTTCATTTTCCTGGTCTTAGCATCTGTCCTGTGGGTTACAGCTGAAACTAAGAGCTATAAATGCAAAAGATGACATGATTCCCTGCTGTGCAGACACTAAAAGCAGCAGTGCAAAAAGGAGAGTGTGAACTGCAGTTTTACTGTTCCTCTCAAAGACAAAATACCTTAAGTTACAATGACATTAAAAATGGATTTTATCAGATAAGAAACCTGAGGATGTGGCAATTTTCTTATAAAATCCTAAACAATTAGAATTGTGCCTCTCTGTTCTAGAAGTTGAGCCATTTTTACCTCAAATACACAGTACTTGGGTATTTCTGCTTTGAGCACCACTTGTGAGTAAAAAGATCAGGGTTTACATTATCAAGTGATGTATTCAACTACTGCCTAGACACTAAAGGCTTCTTTTTCCTGAAATATTTTTTGCTTTCATAATCAAGTATTCTAAATAATGTTAGAAATGGGTTTCAATATTTTTTGCTGCTAATCTGTTGCAGAGCCACTCAAAATATATGAACACAGCTTCTAATATAGGTGCCAATTATCAGGAAACAAAAATTGATCATCTACACTGTAGAGGGCATATAATAAAGCAAGGTAAAGTCTCATAAAGAGCTCATTTTCTTTGAACACTTACTAGTACGTGGATTGAGATTTATTATTGCAGAACATACACAAGACAAGTTCTGTCACAAACACATCAGCTGTGTGCACACACCCCAGACCTTCTGTGAGCCTCACTGGGGGACACACAAGAGAGGGTTAAATGCCATCTCTATTGTAGCTTCTCCTCACCCTGGGCAGAGCAGGATAACCCAGTATCTGCTTTGTGGAAATGTCTCCTTGAGATGTACTGGTATCTGTAAACAACTGCAGAAAATACTTGGAGAAAACTTCCAAACCCACTCCCTTCTTGGAGGCTGCACCCTCCTGGTTACTGACAGAGGAAATTATCTTATAAAGTCAAAGGTTTGTTCAGACTTAGATTGGAAGAAGCTTTGGGGACAGAAAGTCCAAATTTCATCCAAAGGGAACCCCTCATAATGAACCCTTGGCACAAACAGGTGTGATGGATAATATTCTTCCACCCAGGTACCACAGGGAGGAGGTGCTGGGTTTTATTTCATACCTTAGTCACACAAGACTGGCAATGCATGGGAGAAATGTAGCATTATGATTCAGCTTTGCTGACAAACACAGGAAATGTCTGGAGAAGAAGGATGACCTTCAGTTCCAGGAGCTGGACTACAGGAGTGCCAAACTATTCAAGTCTATTGAGTTCATAGCTTTGCTGGGAAAAAGCTTTTACAAATTCACATGAAACATGGCAACTACCACCATTATAGGATTTTATAAAGAGTAAACTTTCTTAATTCAGGTAACACCGTACTAAAAGCTATCAGGAAGGTTTGTGAAAACAAACATTGAATTAATTTGACCTATGTCAACAATCAATTTGCTAGGGTGGAGTCTGATTTCAAAGTACAAACAAACATTTTAGATGGAATGAAAAGGTTTTTCCTTGACAAAAATTGTTTCCATTTTGGGTCATATGATTCACCCCATACTCTCAAGGAAAAGAACACATGAATACATGAGGGGATAAATATCCCACATATACTAAATAGACAAGGAATCAGAAGCACCATCCAATAAGGAGTGATCTTGTGCCTTTGCAGGAGAAGCCACAAGCACCAGGATACCCTGCTCTTCCACTCCAGTTTTGGCTCAGGATTTAGATTGTCACAAGCAAGTCCTCCAACTATCAAGTTATGGGGTTGCTTTCTGTTCCTCTACATATTTAGCTGTTCCTACAGCACAGAAGCAAATCAACAGGAAACACAGCCTGCTGTGCCAAAGCTGCATTACTCACTGACCCAACGCTGACCCAAAAAACAGGCTTTATCTTTCCAAGATACCCATGACACCATTAGGAAAAAGCACTATCCTTCAAAAAACACTACCCTCCCATCCCTGTTCATGTTTTGATGGGACAGTTTGCACTAAGAAGCATTGGCTGCCATGTACATTTGCAAAACCATAGAAATTTCTGTACAGAGATTGTTAATGAGAAGTGAGTCAATTTATACAAAACTGCCTGTCAGAGGCCCTTTGAGTTCAGAGAGGCTTAAGGATGTTTTGCATATCCTGAACAAAGTATGAATAAGGCTGTCAGAAAAAAATTCTATGGTGATGCTGCAGTAAAAATCCATCCAGTACTGCAAGGATGTGCAGCCCTTCAAATAGTGTTTGACTGTTCCATTTTCATGTTTTTATCTTTGATTTAAGTGAAAAACTGAGAAAAACCTTACATAGCACATAGTCAGACAAAACTTTAACAAGCCCAGCATCACAGGGCTCAAGATATTCCAGGAGATGGGACTTTTTCCATAGATACCTGACCCTTACAACACACTGAAGGGGCTGCTGAAATTCCTGTAGTTAATTTCTATCAAGGTGAAAAACAAACAAAAAACACCCATAGTTTTACATGATAGCCTTTTTTTTTTTTTGTTTTGAATGAATAAAATTTATTCAGAGGTATACTTGATGCACCTAAACCCTTCTTTCAGCTTGGAGCGAGGGCTGGAAGAAGCCCATATCTGTCCCAAATGCACTGTAAAAACATTTCCACTCCCCGAGATATGCAGATTTCTAATACAAAAATGGATGGTACAAGTTTTATTTTGTTTTAAAACCACATAGTAGTAGTAGCTCTTATGGAATGTTTTCTTTCTGATTTCTCCCTCCACCCCCTGCAGTCAAGGGACTCTGTCAGCAGCAGTCAGCATTTCAGTTAGAAAAGGGAAAACTGTCTGAGGAACATCCTTCCTATCTCAGACAACAACAGTGGCAAAACCACACAGTTTCTAGATTGGAGAGCCCAAATCAGAAGCCTGAGCTTATAAAGAGCAAGGAGAAAGCTAAAGAGGCTCCAGAGCTAGAAGATTAAAAGGAAAAAAAAAAAAAAAAACCCAAAAAAACCCAAGAGGTAACAGCGCTTTTCATCACATCTGAATGTCAATAAGGGCTCCTGGCAGCAAACACAAGTTACATCCCTGCCCAGGCCCAACCTCACAGTCATCTCTATTACACATCACAACCTGGATTCCCAAATTCCTCTGTGGCTCATTACTTCCCATGAAAACTCCTCTCTGGGGATATCCAGCAGTCAGTAATTTAAATCCAGCCTTTCCTGTCTAGAGCTGGAAAACTGTCTCTTGAATCCAAAGTACCAGCACATCCCTCCTCTGACCTGTTGAAGTCAAAATTCCTTTAGCTTTGGAGGCTGCTGGAGACTCAGAGCTCCCACCCAACAGTAGCACCTCCCCAGAGTTTGGTTTGGGTTTCATTGTTAGAGACTGCTGTACCTACAGCAACGTCTCAGATACCTCACTGGATTACTGCTCCTGGAGTAACGAGTCTGATAAATGAGCAACACTAAATCTGGGCTCATTTTATAGGCAATAAAAACTCTTACTTCTGAACAAAAAGATCACTTAAAGAAGATAGAATTGATTTTTAAAAATGAAATACATTTCAATTTGGTGTGTATGCTCTTGAATAAAGCTCTAAAACTAAATACACCTGTTTCTTTATGACTAAGCAACACAAACTGAAGTAGCCAGTAAACCATAATATTTAATTTTCCTCTAAGTTCACTGACTTTTCAGATTTTAAGCAAGTTTTCCTGGTGTATTTAAGTTGCTCCCACAATTTTTTAGAGTTAACCTATGTCTACTATTATACCAGTTTTAGGTGCTGAAATACAAACATTATTTGCCCACACTACAACACTCCAAGATTTTTTGAATTAATCATCTTTGTGCACCTTTCATTTGATGGGAAAAATGTACATTATAAGGGTAAAACTTTCAGTTCTTACACAACATAAGACTTTCCTGTGGTAGCCTGAAATGCTTTAATAGGAGGAAAAAAATATCCTTTCTTATGACATTTACTTTAGCCCAAGATATACATGAAATCGTGAAGGGCTCAGAGCTAAGTATTTTCATTTGATCTATGAAGTAATAAGGGCATCAGTGAGAGGTTCATGTCCTTGATTCTTATACCTACTAATTCTGAAATCTGGAATTCTGGAATAAAGCCATCACACTGGCTTTATTCCAGAAAGAGCAGGTACACATTTGGTTCTAGCCACTATAAATAATTATGGATTTAGATACCTTGAGGTATGACCACCCATTGTTATTCACAGCAGAATTTACTCAGAAACCAAAGAGACAAAGCAACATTTAGATCAAGAGCAGACCACCACCATTAAATTTTTTTCAAAGTCATTTGATAATCACACACTTTTGTCAAGGTGAAGTCTATGCATATGAAATAACCACTACAAGAAATCTGTGAAGACCTCTGCAAACAGCATTATTTTTTTTAACCCAGTAGATACATCTACGTTTTTATTTTTCTTAAAAAGTACAGATTATATTTACACTATTAGAAGTTAAGACATCTACTTGATGAGACTGACTACTTAGTCATTAGGATCTGGTCTAAAACTACAGTAATGCTTACACTCATATACTGTCAGAGATGGTACTGTAACTGTTCTCTTTCCAACCCAGCTCCTTTTGTGCAAGCAAAGGATTTCTTCATAAAGAGATCATACACACATTTAAAAGAATTTACTCTGTTCAAGAATTTTTGTCTCAAGTCTGTTTTCCATATTAAAGGAAATACTGAATCATATAGGAGTTGATATATGAGTGATAAATAGGAAGCAAAAAATCATAATGAGCATCTTTGTATTTTCAGAAAGAAAATGCAAAAATTGTCAACTTTCATTTGGTGCAATTTTTAGAGTGCTAATAAAAGCTATGGCATCCTGAATTTTTTTTCCACAGTAGGCCAATCTGCCATTGAATTGCAGTCTTAATGAAGGCCTCTTGAATTTTACTGTATACTAATGAAATATAAAAAACTGCAAGAATAAAGCAGATCTTAAATTGCATCCATGTACATTGATGTGTATTTTACGTGCAGGTGTATCTTACATTCATTTATTCAGCTATCCACTGCTATGGTGGGAGGAAGATTATTCTTTACTTCTACCCACTGTAGGATTTTGCAATAAAAATTAATAGCAAGGACAGTTTTATCACAGCTACTGCACCCACAGATGCTGTACATAATCTTGCAACCAATTTCTAATTATTTTTTTTAATCACAGACGATAGTGACAGATGGCACTTGGGGAAATTCAGCATTATGGGTGGGGTTAGCTATGAATAATGACAAAGATAGATGTAAAGCAACATGCACATCACTATTTTGCCAGATTTGTTTCTATCAAGTGATAAGAAAACAATGTTTTGACTATAACCTCCAGCAACAGCTAAGACAATGTTTGTTTTCCTTCTTTCTTTGGAAGGAAATTTCTATTACTGTCCATTACTAAAACATGCTGAAGTGTGAAAAAAGGTAACAGCTCCACTGCCATTTAGTGCAGTGACAGCCAACAGAGGGTGGTAACAGCACACAGGGTCAGACACCCACTGAACACAAGGGATGAAAGTATCTGGAGTTTCCCACCACAATTACATCCCCTAAAGACTTGTTTTCCTGCTTTTCAGTGTCAACCCAATATGAGAAGCACAAGCCTGCAGGTAGCATGGGATTAGGAAAATTCTCTTGTCAGCACTAATTAACCCAACTGAGGCTCTTGTGACCTATCACACACACCACTCACGATTTTCCACTATTCACTTGCTGGGCAATTACCACTGCTTATATATTCGAAGTACAAAAATGCATGGGCCAAAACCCATCATTAAACAATTTCCTGACATTAGAACAGTTGCATTTCCACCCCAGCTACAGCGCACAGCCCAGGGATTTAAATGCAATTTCCAAAGATAACTTAAAACCCCCTGTAACTCGCATGAAGCCTGCAGTCAATGAGGCCCTGCCCCGATTACCTCTTGGGTGTGGGGCCCTCTACACACCCAGCTTTCCTAAGATGTGCACAGTAACTTAGTGCTTTGTGTGAATTTCAGTGATGCTGCTTTCTCTACTTCTGCTCTGCACAAGGCGCACAGGGCTGGTGCTGCTGAGGTACCAACCCGACCTGCACCAGCCAGAGCACACTTCTACCCAGCCAGGCATGGCACGCTCTGCATTTCTGCTGGCTTTATACTTTTCTGCTGGTTTTATGCTAAATCTTTTGAAAAGCCTGAGTAACTCAGATTAACAATGTCTGATCTAGTATAAGGTCTGCTGGTATAAAGGGGCCACTAAAAATATTAAGGTAATATTGTCCCCACCGGCTTTTAAAGCATCAGATATAAAAGTGCAGATGAGCAGACTTCAGGGCTTCCTCCTGTCTGGGAAAGGTAATTAGATTCCCTTCCTATAGGATGACATGTTTTACACTCCAGCCACACCTGCCTCTGCACTCCTGCCATTTCCTGAGGGGGCTTTTTGATATTATAAGCCCTCATTTAAATTGGATCATTGGAGCTCAATGTTGTATCTGTTCTTTACCCTGGAAACAGAATCAGGCCATAGAGTGTGTGTAAGGCTGCTCTTGCCAGCTGTGAACACAAGTGGAGTTTCCCATATATCATTTTTATTTTCTCGGTGCTAAGTAGCAAGAGTTAAATTCTCTTCCCTGATCATCACACAGGTTCCCTTGAAGTCTATTCAACAGTATCTGCTTGTGTCAAACTCCAGTTGATGTCAATAGGGGTGCTGTAGTCACAGGGAGAGCAGGATAACTTTGAAGCAATGTGTTATGTGTTCAAAGAAAAAAAAATTAACCCTTCCTTTCTTAATATTACCCTTACTTCTGCTTTACCAGAGTTGCTCTATAACTTCATGGTTTTGAAAACAATTTTTTTCTTTTTAATATATTGAAGTTCTGCAGGGAAATTACAAAGGTACTCATAATAGAAAGAATTTAATAAACAAGAAAAACAATATGTATTATTACATTTATTCTTTTTTCCCTAGATTACCTGACTAGTGGTATTGTCACTGAACTCTGTTCTGCACTAACCCACTGAGTAGTTGAGCACAAATACAACTCCAAATGCTTTTCTACATACAGGCCAGGCCATTATCCAGAAATCTAAACTCAGTGATCACAGTAGCCATCAATTTCATACTATGCCGTGACTGGTGGTAGCAGAAAGTATGCTGCTGGTAAGCAGCATATTTCTTTAAAAAACTAAAATAAGCTAGCAAGCTTCAGATGTAGAGGGAGAAAAGATTAAAAGTCACTAATCAATCTATGCAGAGTTTGAATTAATTAGAAACTAATCCTATACAGGTTTAAAAAAAAGAAAAAGATAAAAACTATGAGTGAAATGAACAATGAAGAGAATTAAAATCAATTCCTTTTTCATAAAAGCTAGCCTCCCTAATTCATTTCCTGTACAAATTTAGTGCAAGACTAATTTAAATTACATAAGTAACTGCCTAATCTTCCACAGGAATTCCCTGTCTCATGCTTCCCGTTTCTTGCTCCAGCTGATCTTTTCACACATGAAATAAAACTCCCCTAGTGGAATGGTGGAAGAGGAAACAAATGCCTGTCTTGCAGGGATGCAATCAATAAGCACTGTCGTATTTGAAGCAGCTGAGAAGTATTTCAAAGGAAATCCCTGCTTGACTAGAAAATGTAAATGGTAAGACCCCAAAAGAGCAGGTTTTCACACCTGAGAACTAAGGAATTTGAAGGAAGCCATCTTTGAGGATGCTGATTACAAGACATGAATTCTTTGACATTTTTTTTGTTTAGGCAGAAACACCAAGCACACCTTGCAGCTTGGTGAGCGTATGAAAAACCCACACACTGTGTAGCAGAAGAGCAGAGCCCCAGTGGGCAGCCCTGCAGGCAGGGTGCCCAAGGCCACGCTGGCAGTGTCCCCTGCCAGCACCAGCCCTGCAGCACAGGCACACAGCCCACAGCAGGGCACCCTGCACCCTCCCACAGCTGCTCCAGTGTTCTCTCCATTAAAAAGCATTATTTCCACCAAAATGTCACCATTTTAACAACTTCCCACTGTCCAGTGAGGGGTGGACAATCCCATTGCTCTGCCAGGTTGTCACCTGCCAGGCACTGTGGCAGGTCCTGGTCAGCTGCTCCCCAGCTCAGGACTAACAACCTGCACCTCCAAAGCCACCACCTCTGTTACACCAGCAAAGGGTTCAGCTCACTTCAGCTCTGGGTTTGTGCCAAAGGGAATATTCTCTCTCAGCCCAGTTTGTGTAATCACTGGTACGTGAAAGTTGCCTGACGATTTTTTCCTAATTAGAAATATTTCTATTGTCTACTCCATAAAGAGATGGCAATATAAACTTAAGGGGTTTTTTTTTCCCCCAGGGCACAAGGCAAGCTTGCATTTCCTTCTCAGAACCAGGATGGGGATGGAATATATGAAAGGGAATTTGCTAGAACTTCCAGGGTTAGTGAAGAGGAGCCACAAGATCATCTGCTTCAAATTTTGATTTCTGCTCTGTGTGAGATACCAGGTTTCCAGCAGTGCATCACCAACTCAGAGTTTTTTAGGGGACCCAAGTCAATTTCCATTGGTGACACCTTAAATGGTTTTCCTCAGTAACTTCTCAGAAATGTACAATAATGAAGCTGATGTGAACATACAAGAAGTACTTAAAATGCTCTCCATTTCTATTGATCTGATGGTCAATGTTACAGAACTTTCACCAAATTAAGTCACAGCAGAGATCCAAACAATAAGATTACTGAATTAATAGTGATATTGAATTAAGTCAGTGTTAAACTGCAAAGCAAATACAGCAGATAATTAAGTCACAAGTCTAAACAACAAGCAATCTTCGTGTAACAAAACCTGGAGACCGGAGAAAATAGCTTTTGAAGAAAACCAAGAAACCCCAGATAACCCTGAAAAAATAATGAAAAAATGTAAATAAGATTTCTCCTGGAAGAGTGAAATGCTAAACCAGATAACACCACAAATGCTGTTTTGGTTCTAAACATCAGCTTGGCCCATCTGCATGAAGCAAGCCCAAAGAGTAGTTCAGGAAGCAAACTGCATTTTTTTAGTGCTAATTGAATCTTCTCCTCTGGGTCTTACTGTGGTTATGGACACTCAGACTTCTTTCCCCATTTCACCCCTTGCACAAAGCAAAGCTGTTATGCATCAGACTGTTAATACACCCAGAATTTAGGAGAGGTAAGACTGAGACAGGACAATTTCCTCAGTTATTTGCAGCACAGTTTCTTAACAATCTAACCAGTAACAACACCCTCATTCATACAACTGTGGTCTCAGAGTGCTGAAAATGAATTTTAGTAGCTAGTGACAGTCTGAGGCATCAGTTGTTGAAGAACTAAAACAGGGAAACAGCTGCATATCTCAAGTGTGTAAACCACTACAGTTTTGGCTTTTTCTAAAATCTCAAGTACTTGTTTGGATGGATTCTGTCATACAAATAGAGCAGTTGATTGCTGGGATATACCAAGTTTTTAGTCAGTATCTCTAAGAGTATGTTCAGAACAACCTAAAAAAAGTCAAGCCAGTTTTGAATTTTGTTTGGTTTTGGTTTGTTTTGTGTGTGGCAGCTTTTTAGATTACCTGTTGTTGGTTGAGTTTGTGGGGTTTTTTTGGTGGGTTTTTTGTGGTTTGGTTTTTTTTTTTAGGGCAGTTTTGAAGTCTTACAAAATAATTTTTCCCTTGTCTAATTGAAGGGTGCCCAGTACAAAGCTATAAACTCCCAAAACACTCAAAGACTTGCTGCTCCAGTAGGCAACTAACATTTAGGATGAAACAGAACAGATCTGGTTACTAGTTAACATACTGGCAAAGAATACGATCTGCAGCACAATCAGAACAGAGTACTGGTTATTTACCATTGCCCTTCCCCCATCTAGTGCAAGTATATTTTAATTCACGTGCAGTATTAGTTTAAGCTTTCCTCAAGTGTTGGGTTATGTGTGAATAGACCCCCAGACACATTCTGATATACTATACAAAAAAATCAAGAGCTGGAGAAATTCACCCCTGAGGATTAAATCACCTAGCAAACCTGTAGCTTTTCTCTCCAGATTCCTCCTATTCCAGGATAGGAGAGTTTCCCCCAGAGAAAGACAAAAAGCCCTCAAGGACAGTCCTGTTCTGAATTGCCCTCCAAATTCATTGATTGGAGAGAGACTTTAGTCTGAATTTTGGTAACATGAAATTGATTCCTTGCTCATCACATAAATGCAGTCACTTCCACATTCAGATTTCACATTGAAATCATTAATCACACAGGTTTAAGACAAGATCATATATCACAAGTTCTCTGGCCCACGTAAAGCAGCTGCTGTGTTTGCACCTGACCACTCACTGGTCTGAAATTGAGTGTCATTTATGAGAAAGCAGAAGACAATGAGTTTTTTGGTAACGGTTGCATAAAAAAAAGTTAATAGAATTTAAATCAAACTAAAATAGCTCTTCTTTATAAAAAAGCCTTTGAATAATTTTATCTGACAGTTTAAGTATTGTAAAAGGGTCTTATTCATGTTTCAACTAAAATTTTTTACAAGTGTATGTAAGTAATCCACCTCCTCAGATTGTCAAAGGATGAATTGCTTCAGATAAACTAAATGTGTAATAGTTTATTAAGGCACTAATTTGAATTACACTCCTAATAGCAGGTAGACATAGCTAAGGATTTCATAGGCATTGATGTGGTTTTTATACATTAGCCTGCACATATGTAACATATTTACTCTCATGAAGCTCAAACATTAATTAAGTTGTCATTAAGCAAACCCTGCTTTGCCCTTACCCCTCCACAGAAATCCATTCCCATACTGCACAGGGTGAGGTGACACTTGCCATTTAACAGAAAAGACATTTTGTTTGCAATGGGCAATTTCAATTTACTGCTGCCTGAATTTAAGTTGTACATAGCTCTTGTTCAAAACTTTTAGAGAGGTTTTAGCCAAAAGTTTCTTTTCCTGCCAGAGACCGAAACCTGAGTTGTTTAATTTTACTCACACTGAGCAATTAGCTATGGCTATGAAGGTGTCAAGGAGTTAAAAAAAAAAAAAAAAACACAACCAAAAAGCCAAAACAATCAAACCAACCAGAAAGACGAGGCAGGAAAGGAGTTTTTGGTAGTTTTGAGAGCAAAGTTGCTTCACACTTCACCAGGAAACTGAATTGCCACATACCTCCTCTGGCCATCAGGATACAAACAGAGAAATTTCAGCCTTCAGTTTATTGAAAATTGCTCAAGGTAGCTTGCAGCTTACTGTTGACAATGAAGAATAATTTGAGACTTACCCTCATTTATTCTCATTTCAGCTCTATACACAGGGCTTTATCACTTTAAGAAAGACCTTTCCCTCCTAAATCACATTATTTCCATTACTTAGGGAATTACAATATTTGTACAGTTTATATACATGTAATACAATGGGATTTGCATAATATGAAAGACATTAGTGTTTTGATTAGGAGAACCACCTGCACAATCTCTCAAGTCTTAGTTCTTGGTTATTCTTTTAACCCAAGCGTTTCCGTCTCATGTTAAAGCTCCCAGTGAACTGCCAAGTTTTATCCGGCCTATAGTGGCACAAGCTGGCACTGCTTAAGGCTCTGTTAATCCCAAAAAGCCAGTGTGTGAGGACATGAGGTTATCTTGACTCACAGGAGACACCATGCTCTGTCAGTTCTGCTGTCAGGACAGAAACATCACAGATGTGTTGCTGTACATGCTCCACAACCAGCTAAGCAGAGAGGGAAATAAGAGCCCAAAAGCTTGTTCTTCCTGAACATTGCATGGAGAGCAGTGCTGTGTACTCTCATGGCAACAGACACATCCTTTAAATCCTAGTGCCTGAAAATCCTGGATTAATTTGTTAATGAGATAATGTATTTTCACACCTGTGGAAAGTTCTCAAACAATATTTCTATTCTGTAAACCCTTATCTTGGGGAGAATTTGCTGCATCAGCTCACCAGATGCCCTAGCTGTCTATGGTGGTAAGGACAGCAAACAGAGCAGCCTCAATTCTAGAGCTCTCTGTTTGGTGCATAAAGACACTACAGTTAAAGGAAACCCTTTCAATAGTGTTGTAGTATTTGGGCTCACCATTCCTGGCAGGTAATCCAAGACTATGCACTTATGTTGCAGAAGTCCAACACGTTATTTCAGTTCATCCAGAAGAATCCAACAGTTATTTCAGAGGAAAGAGTGAATTTTCACTTAGAGGTTACATTTGATGCACAGGAAGGGGGTCAATTATGCAAAACACTGCTCATCATCTCAAAGACTCTGCAGAGTTTGAACCCTGGTAATTGACAGTGCCACATCTTTAAAAATCCTTTCACACAGATTCACAGGGACAAGCAGTGTGCTGTTTTATACATGGATTTAGCTGTAAAAAATAAAGCAGGCTATTGCCTAAAAATGCAAGTCCCACCTTATAAACCCTGAACACAGGTTGTCCAGATAGGCACTTGAAAAACTCCTGAAAACAAACCAAAAACTAAGTTGTACTCCTCAAACTTCCCAAATTAAAGGAAAGTTTATTCCCAAAAATAAGCAATTTCTGCTTATTTTTGCTCAATGTCTTGTTAATCCAACACAGGCTGGAACAACTAAACCTGACACTTAGCTTCCCAAGGAAAAAAAAAAACAACCTCTCCACCATAGCGTGAGTCTCCTCTCTCAGGAATTGTTGTTGCCAGGTTTTGACAGATCAGTTTATGAGTTTTTGGTGTTACAGATCAGATAAGAAAAACAAATATCATCAAAATACCTGTAATCTAGCAAAACAGTTTTGCTACTTGCATGCTTACGTTAGTTCATTACAGTGCAACTCTCAGCAGAGTTTTGTATCTCCAAACTATCTCTCCCTCTCTATGGAAATTTTACTAAAAAGAGTCCTTTTGAGATCAGCATGAAGGCCTGATGTGCCCCTACAGGCACAATGCTATACTGAAAGCATTTGTGCAGGTATGAAACCTGCCAGAGATCTCTGCAGAGCATCCAAGCCAGACATTCAAGACTGCCCCTGCACCAGGCAGCCAAGGCTATTACAGGATATTTAGGAGAAAGCCTGTTGCCTTACCTCCTTTACTACAAGCTGCTTTGTGGGGCTGACAACTCTGTGCCTCTGAAATTTCCTAGCTTCAGGTCTGCTAAGGTTTTTCTTCCCAAGGGAAAACTTCTCACTTTCCCAAGAGAGATTCTATAAACAATCTCTGTAAACTATATTCTCTCTCAAAACAACAGGTGGTATTTTCCTACCCTGTTTTTTGTAACACAGAAGATGTTGTTTCTCTCACTTAACCAGTGGTAATAGAGAGGTGTCGTTTTTAGTAGCCAATTGCTTTTAGCACTAGCAAAACACATTATAAAAAGGTGTTCCATCTGTATCAATAAAGTCTTCTGATGTTTCAGCCTTCTGTATTGGAGTCCTTGTGTTTCTGTTTGTGGGCAACAGCAACACTGCTTCATTCACAAATCACTAACATCTTTAAGTGAAGAAGAAGACATGCATCTCTGTGGCAAAACCAGAAGAATTCATCTTATAAGGCTATAGATCTATAACAATATTTAAATAATGCTATGATTGTCTATGACACTATTATTAGGTTAATATTATGATTTCACTTTGTCAGTTCAACAAAATTACATATTGATGTCTTGTTTTCCCACGGCAGCTTACCCTGCTGTGTTTATTTTGCTTGGCAACTGTATTTCAACTTTTAAATAAGTGTGCAAATTGGAAAGAATAAATAACATTAAGTAATCTTTTATAAATAAACAAAAGGGATCACAAAAAAGTATTTTTATGATGCCTTGAGATTTTCTGAAGTTGCAGTAAGCTCTTCAAAAGGCAGAGAGAAAATAATATTATCTCAGTGAAACTTGATGCTAAAAATGGAAAGAGAAGAATGCAAAATTTAAATCTCTTCCTTCAATGCATTAGGACAAGATGAATACTTATTTTCCCAGTACAGACATCAGGTAGTCACAACAGAATTACAATTTACTGCACCAAATCTATGTGTAAAACAGAAGTCAGGTGCTCCTATTTTCCAGTGCTCCTATTTTCCAGTGAAAAGATATGTGCTTTCTAAAATGGATGCCTTGCATAGTACCTGTGTTCTCCCTATAGTATATTTGTGTTTATACAGTGGATAACCATTAACTGATAGGTTTGGTATTCTTTCTAGTTTTTTTTCTAGAAATATTATTTAAGGCTCTGCTAGGAAAAAAAAAATAAACCCAAACATCTTTAGGTGACGTAGTTTTGTCAGAAAGAGCAAATTTCTTAATCCTTTGCATTGTGAGCAAGTGATTTTTATTATATAACTTTTTAGCAGTTATATTTAGAACTATCAATTAAAGATAAGAAATACATAAATCAGATCACATGTTTTTCCCTCTAGAATTTAATTTCCTTTGTAGGACCAGAACCTATCACTTACATTTCCACTGAGGATGCAACTTGCATCATGAGCAGTCTTATGGATATTGTTAGTCTCATTTGCACTACAGGGCAAGAAAATAAGTATATGACACATCAGATTTTAATTTTTTAGAATGAAAAATTCTATTTGAAATTGCTTTTACAATACCATCTCAGAAACACCAGCTCCTGATTCCAAAACAAAGGACACCACACTTTGCAAGTGCCGTAGCTTACTGCATAAGACAAAGTAGCACTAAATCTTTTTAGTTCTATTAAAATACCTCTGCACACAATGCCTCACTGTATTAAAAATCACTTTAGAAGGCAGTTGTTTAGCTTCTCATTCTGTCTCCTGATCATATTTCTGCCTCTTTTCAACAAGATGACAAGGAGCATTAAAATACTGCTGCATGGAGAGGTTATAGAACATACCACAGATGTTATTGACTAAAGAAGGCAAAAGAGGGCTGGGAGAAACAAATGCAAGCTGAGCAGACTCATAACTCAACTCCACTTGACTCTTACTTTAACTTGGAAAAAAAATTATCGTGGTTCTATTATTTTAATTGACTTTTTTTTAAAATATCCAACTAATTATTTTCCTTGCTCTTCATGGTTTGTTGCTTTATAGCCTGTATCTGCTAGGGTAACATCAGCAAGAAGCACATCCTGAGCTCTCCTACCTATGTGCTACCAGCAAGATTAATTCTCTAGCACTAGTGCATTCAGAAATCCAAAACACACAAGTTGCAAGCTGAATACGCAGTCAGGCGTCATTTAGTAAGCATTGTCTATAAAATTCCTATGGAAATAATGTTTATTAAAATGCATCTTAAAGTTCTTAAATGAACCAAGAGACTTAATACAAAGATTTAATTGTGATGATTTACAATGAATAATTTTTCTATTTTACTCTACTCAGCAAGAGGAGTAAGGGTTGTGTTACACACAGCACTTCACTCAGCACAGGGAGAAAGCCCTCCAGAGCAGTGATGGTTTGGCTGTGCCTGGCAGCAGCTCAGTCAAAACCCCACCACCACTATGCAAGCAGTCTCTTTTCCAAGATAATTAGAACTCACAGAAACCACCAAATATTAATGAGGAAACAAATGCACACGAGACAAAAGAATTCAGACATATTGAGGCCAAATCTGCCCAGAGCACCAACAAATGCTGTGAGCACATACCAAAGAAAGACAATCTGTGGCATCTGAAAGACGAATAATCACTCTGAGATGTTCAACTTGTTGGCAGCTAAAAAGTCTGCTAAATCCCAGAAATATGCAAGGTGTAAAGGGCTTCAGCTTTGTCAGAGCTGATTTTCCACATGGAAGCTGGCTGGGTTACAAAAACACACTCAGCTGACAGTACAGTTCAAGTGTCAATTAAGATAAGACATCAAACAATTTACTAGTAATTAAGAAGCTACTCAGACATGACAGATTTGCTACTAAAATTTGGTCATGGTCTTAAAGGGTCTCTTACAATTGTCAGAGTGGAAGAAAACAAAGACTGAAAGTTATGAGTATGGGAAAATGAGGTTTCAAAACAAATAGAGCTGAAGTAAGAAATATAGTGAGGTTAACTGCTGTATAACCCTAATACTACAAAAGACATGAACTGGATCTGAACTTGAAAAAAAGTTCAGAGTTAAGAAGAGGGCCTTGCCTCAGACTTAACCAGTAGCTAGAATTTTCTTCAACATGTTTTATACCACCTTTTTCAGAATTTTGCTATACTTACAAACCCTGTTACTTGCTACATACCTGCTAGAGATCAGTTTGTAATTCATACTAAAATGTCACGATTGATGACTGAAATACTGTAAAACTTTTAATAAAGTCTTAACTTGTCTATGTGTTTATATGTAAAATATATGTCTATGTGTTTATATGTAAAAGTATAATTAGGAGAAGACTGAATTTCCTGAGGATATTTTCTGTTAAATTTCCTGTCTCTGCTGTATCAAGCCCTATTACTTCAAGGCAGGCACATCTGTTAATTTAACTAACACTCTGTATCCATGTGCCTAAATGAATGCTTTCATTTGGAAGTGGGCTTGCCTCAGCTGAAAGCAGGTCCTTGGTAAGCATGGCTTATTTTTGTATCCCTCACAAATGGGGCTGTGGTTGCAGAGATATCCTTGTCTGGAGAGACTCTGCCTCACTGGAAATGTCACTACAGACAGGTAGAGGCCTCAGGCAGAGATCAAGGACCTGTTATCTTCAGCATTTTGTAATGGTACACTAAGGGATCACCACTCTTACAAAAAAGATATCTTCAGGAATGAAAGGGCACAACAGATGGATGAAATGAGCAAAGAGGAGGTAGAGAAGAAAGGACAGTTAAACCAGTGGAAAAATAATTTCCTGCTTAGATTGAAGCCAGGGGCAAAATTCCAGTTGACAACTGTTTTGGATATTTTGACTTTTCAGATACATTTAGTTACTCAGTCAATACAACCATTCCCTTTTCCTCCTAATTGGTTTGGGGAGAAGGAAGGATGTGGTATTTGATTCCTTTCCCAATTACTTTGATGTTTTTTTCCTCCATGTTCTATTTCTAGAGGTATTAAGACCCAGTAAAACATCAGCAATCCCTCCTACACAGATTCTCTCCTCCAGGTACTCTTCTTCCTCTTTGTTCCTCAGAATACTAAATGCACCTTTCTAAAGAGATGATTTTATGGTAGTTTCTATTGCTTCCCCACCCCTTCTTTGGCAGCTGAATCAGCAAGCTGAACCAAGTCAATGCATACTGTGGGAAAGCTGCTGACAGTGCAAGGGGGTGGGAGAGCCTTTGATTAAAGTGTGACTACCCCTTTTCAGCAGGACAGCCTTGGCTGAGATCCTTTTAGCCAGCCATTAAAGTATATCCTGCTCCAGTCTCTTTCTTGGTCCTTAATACTGTGATTTCCAAGCCAGCCCCTGCCCAATGCCCTTGTGGTGAGGGTCTTTTAATCCCCTCTCATTCCTCACAGTTGTGGGTTTCATTTGGTTCTGTTTTCTCCAAAAGTGCTCTGCATGTTGTTCTTTAGTTCTTGCAGTTCTGTTGCCTCTCAAGCCATAAGACAATCAGGGCAGGAGGCAGAGTCATTAATGAGCATGTAATGAATGGTAGGGAGGAAATTGGTTTGACTATTGCAGTACTGAGATGGAGCCAGAGAAAGGAAGGTGAGCAGAAACTGGGAGCACAGGCAGCACAACAAGCTCAGAAAGTGGTTTTAGCAGCAGGCAACAGGTAAAAATCAAGAACGACTCTGCAGGCATCGGGGGCCAACAGGAGGATGTTTAAGAAACAGATGTGAAACTGTCTGGCTATGAAGGAGTGCCCACGTCTTAGAAATGTTGTGCTGGAGAGCACTGGAGGGGCAAGGACACGTGGGGGCACAAAAACAACACAAAAGAGATAGAGCAAAGGGTACAAGACAGATGGAAGGAAGCTACATGGAAGAAGGGAGAGGAAAAGTCAGAGTGTGGTTGAATTGACAGAGACATAGTGATTGATTTTATCCTTCATCTAACAAGTATCTGGGGCAGCCTGAATACTGAACTGTGTTTGCCAAGGGAAAACTCCCTTTCCTCCTGCTTCAATCCTTCCCGAATGCCTTCAGTAAGCAGAACAGCCTCTCCTCTGCTCAGGATAACAGACATGAATTCATTAGGTAAAACTCACACCACATCAACCTGCTTCCTGGCTGCACAATCCTCTTCATCCTGATTAAAGTGCAGTCTTGCTGGAGGAATACACCAGCCACCAAACCTATTTTTGTCTCAGTCAAGCACAGCTCCAAGTGTCATTACCACATGGGGTTACCATTTCCTACCCCTCGAGTTTCCGGAACAGCATTCTTCAGGTCAAAATACTGTTTTGCTAAAATCAAATCACTTCCTTCAGAAGACATTCAAAATTAAAAGCCAGCTTAATACGTTACAGCATAAAATTCTGTTTCAAGAAGGCAGAGGAAAAACAGTGTAACAGGATTTTTAGGAAAAATTAGAAAAATCAGGCACTCCCCTCCCCCTCTACTCTTTCTTCCATAAAGTTCCCTCTTGGCAAAATTTCCTCTTGGCCCTGACCCATTTTACTCCAACACCTTCTACAGGCTTGTTACTACTTTGGAAACCATAACACTATAATAAAACTTCAGATCTTTCGCCTTATTTGCAGGTACAGGTGTTCTGGTTTTGCTAACACAGTACTTGTTTATAAATATTAAAAATATTCACTTATGTTCAAATTTTTTTAGTAATGATCAAGTATTTAGCATAATTACCTCTAAATCCTGTCTCCTTCCTGTGAAAATGGCAATTTTTTCTGATCAGCAGAAATGTGTCAGTCAGTTAAGATATTAGACTCTACCTCTCAGCCTTCAAGCAAGCAGAGCTGCTGATAATCTCTGCTAACCATGCACAGTGAGTTCAGAAAGCGGGACTCTACCAACTTATTTTGTCAGAGTGTTTATGTGTGGTAGAAGAAATTTTAATTCTGCAAAGCTGAATCAGGAAAGGTAGCAGACCCCACACTTTATCACCAATGAATTAATCATGGTTCTAATTAGCCAGCATGATTTATGGTTTCCTCTTTTATGATAAAAACAATCAAGAACTAAGTTGTGGTAGATTCTCCACTCCATCCAGTTATTAAATTAGGATACAGTTTTGTTCAAGCTCGAATTTCCCTGTTGAAGGCACTATATGTTCTTCATCATTTTTCTGGAGCTGTTCTTTGCTACAAGGTCTTGTCACCGTAACAAAAGTTAATAGCTTCTATTTTCCACTAGCTGACAAAACATGCCAAGTTAAACTCTGTATTCCAATTGAAAACTAAAATTCACAGCTAGCACAAGTTGAGACAGTTAACTCTGTAATCCTGCACCTGATGGTGACTCTGAAGCTGTTTTTTGTCAGTTTGGTAAGCCAAAATTTATGGCACTTTTGACAACTCCAGTAAAAACACTATTCTAGGATGTTGCATATAATGTTAGTGAATGTTTCTGTAAACTATATGTTGTTAGTAAGATTAATGCCATGGCAACAAATTTACAGTCCTCACAAATAGGAACTGAAATGACCATCTCTACTACTTCTGTTCAGAATTAGAGCAAAAAGTCCTCAAAAAAAGAAGTAAGCAAACCATAAACTGACAAACATGAACTCGAAGAAATTCGAATGTACACTACTTCAGTAGAGAAAAACTAATTTTTCACTGAGGTATATGCATTGTCTTTAATTAATGCTACAAATTACAGAATCAGAGATGGGTCTTCTGATGTGAGAGAAGAGGAAGAGAACTGACTCACCCAATGAGAACACCCAGAGTCTGTTACTGTCCCTAGTGCAAGATTTTAATTAGCATTGAAATGCATTACATGTAGCCCTATGCTTCATCTAGAGCATTCATAGCACAACTCAGTCACTTCATCACATCAATTGTTTTAAAAAAATAGTCTGAGTAGGAAATCATGGTTTAGTTCGCACATTCAGATCCCTAAAGGAAGATAGTCCTAAACCTTCTTTAAATGGCCAAAAGCATAAGAGAAACAGGATTATATATACATACATATTTCAGGCTAGCAATATATTTTTTATAGATCAAAGGGTGGGGTCTACCACTATGGAATGAAACTATTTGAGCATTTAATATCTTTTACCTGCCTGACCATCCAAAACATAAAACTTGGCTGCCTTTACTCCTGTCTGTTGAGCCAATTATTTTTTCTTCTGGAATTTGTACCCAAACAGCTTGGCTGATTAAACAGTAAGGAGTAATGGAGAAGAAACAAGGTATTTCTCCTCTTTTCCTGACACCTGAAAACTGCAGTAACAGAAAGAGAGGGGCAGAGAAGATAATTAGTCAAGCACAGGGGGGAAAAAAACCTACAAGAAATAATGAGTGAGGCAAGATGTCAGGACAGTTTGGCAAAGAAACAGCTCTATAGAGGATAACAGGCACTGTGGGGAAATACAGATGTGTTGGCAAAGGACATAGGAAAAAGGGCACAGGAAGGTACTAGGAGCTGGAGGGACAGATGCAAGTAATTGAAGATGATACAGTGGCAGAAGCAGAATCCTGCTGAAGGCTGCACTGCTACACAATGGTAAACTAAACCAGGAGTCTCACCATCTCATTATTCCTTTCTTATGAAGCCAAAACCACATTTCATCTTTCTTCAGTACCCTACTCTGATGGAGTTACTGCATTAGCTCAAACTGCACTGGTCTGCACTGCAAACCTTAGTACTGACTGCTTCCTAGAATTGATTCCTTCACATGTAAAATTTCTTTAAAATTTCCAGCTTCAAAGCCTCCACCCAAGAGCATACAAGTCTAGCACATTTTTCAAGAGTCATCAGCTGGCTAACACAGAGTAAGACAGGATAATATTGCTTGGACAATTGTTACCATCTTCCTAATCCCACAATTGCCTGTGCCTACCCTGCCCCCAGGCTATAGCTCCAAAGCTGGGCTTGTGCACACACCCGAGCTGCTGTCAGCACCCAGCTGACAGCACTTCCTCTGGAACAAGGTTTGTTTGGTGCCAGCCTGTTGTCCAGGCCCTGCATTAACCCACCACAAACACATCCCTGAGCACTGAACAACCTCTAACTTCCTCTGACAATCCTTTAATTTTTAACAGTCCTTCGTGTTTCCTCTGCATCAACTACACCTACAGATGCCAAATTACCAATACCTACAGAGTGATTTGCAGAAGTGACAAGTACCCCTGCACTCACCTTATGATTTAAAAAAGTTTCCTAACATATCAAGTACCTCAAAAATGAAATTCACTGAGTTCTCAGTGTCAGACAAGTTTGTAGTATTAACCCTGCATCTCATAGCCTCATGTCTAAAATGTATGTACAGCTAATGACAGACATTTTTCTCTCTCATACACACAGTCTCCCATAATAGATCCAATTTAAGGATGAGTTCATTAATACTTGTCACAATACCACAATTGATGACAGTGCCATACACAAGTCTAGGCGTACATTAACATGCCTGGGTTTTTTTATGGCAGGGCTAGAATAGCAAGTAGTTAATAATACATGTGACCACACACTGAAAGATGGAGAAAAAATGCCTTTCACAGAAAGTGTTGAATAAGGCAGAAATAAGAGGAAAAGAGAGAAAAGAATTAGAAAATAGAAATAAAAGAATGATCACGCCCTATACTAACATACCAAGTTTGACTTTCATAACTCTGTTGAACTCTGAAATTTATTAAGTTTTGTGCATTTTACATTGTAGTCTTAATAGCATTTCAAGAAGAGGAATATTAGCTTGTTATTAAGATGGCATGTAGCATCTAATAGTCTGTAAAACTACTATATAGCAAGTCTACTATTTATAAAATTGAAAATTCTATAGCATCAATGTTGTGTTTCACCTAAGCACTGGGAAAATACTTTCTGTGAGAAGTGACACCATTTCAATATTTTTCATGACAATTATACCAGATGTATTGTTTACCCATTATTAATACATACTGATAAATTTTATGATGGAAGGAGAAAAAATGTTTTAAAAGCACTGAGAGCAATGAAATTACAAGACCAGAACAAAGCTGTAATTATAATGTATGGATTAGAAGGTATTTAGTGAAGTATTACAAAATACATGTCAGCAAAACTAAAATCTTGGGCAAAACTATAATTTGACATCTACCCTCAATACTCTTAACATTACCTCCTTCAAAATATTTGAGTACTAGATACTACTGTCCAGAGACCTATCCTGCCAGAAGAGAGGAAGCAATGAA
Organism: Leptocoma aspasia; assembly: GCA_013399835.1. NCBI lineage: Eukaryota > Metazoa > Chordata > Aves > Passeriformes > Nectariniidae > Leptocoma > Leptocoma aspasia. Next base: position 373,096 of record VXAX01003616.1, read on the forward strand.
TACCAACACCATAAGAAGTTCATAAAATGTCTCTGTACTGACAGAAAACCTATTTCCAGTATGCCACAAATAACTCAAGTTATGAAATCATTTATTATTTCAGCTGCAAGCAGGGAGCATACTAAGATGCATTTATAACAGAATGGGAAGAGGCATGCAGTGAGTAATATTTCAGTGCAATTAAATATAATTTCAACAATAAATTATGCACCATTGTAAACCTGGTGCTTCATATAAATAACACTGATGACAGTATGTTAGACTGCATTTGTGTTTAATTTATATTGCAGCAAGGAATATATAATGGTTCTAGGATGTTTTCTCTGTTGAAGTCAAGGGTAAAATCAAGTAATCCATGTGAAGTGCACCTCTTTCTGTTTTGCTTATTAAAACTCAGGTTCTGCTATTTTTGCTTTGCAAGACCTTGTTTGAGACTAGAGCATACGTTACTTTCTTTTAAGTTGTAATATTTTAGCCCAGATGTGTTTGAGTATGCATATAGCCAAGTTTATGAAAATATTTGCTGCAGTCACCTCTAATTTTCATAAATGCATGAAGAACAAGCTTAACTACTCAAAAAACTCCAAAAAGAGTTTTCCAGAAATCAGTGAAGATGTTAAATCAGTGTCTGGTGGCAGGGGAGCAGGTGCCATCTAACAAGATGTTGTTTCCATCTCTTCAAACACTTCAGCCCTGGAGAAGAGCTTGAGGGAAGACATCCAGCAGAGGAGAGCTGGAGGAAGCTCACGTAGAGGAGGGAGGTATTCTGGCAGAGAAGAGGCAGCTGTCAGGCTCCTGAACCTACAAACTGTTACTCCACAGAGCAGTTTTGTGAACCATGAGGAAGCACTGGAAGAGTTTGGACACTGTTGCTCAGCTTAGGCAGTTGCTATTGTAAACTGGGTCATGCAGATTTTGAAGCAGATACTATTTTTGTCAATGAGTTACTGACTAAAGTTTTAAAACGCTAAATGAAATTACCTGACATGAGACAGCTCTTGGGAAATCCAGTACTAGTGATAGCACTTAGTCTCACATCTGCAAGAGTTTGTAATAGTTTGAGTTTTGAAAGGGAACCTTTGAGAGTTGACTAAATGCTAAAGAAAGTGGATTGACTAAAAAGTTGATAGAGCAAAGAAGCATTAAATTATTCAACAGCTACATCCTACATACTTCCACAGTGCAGTGTAATCCTGATTTAGCTGTGTTCCCACGAGTTGCCTCAGAATACATTCTGAAGTTTATAAATATGCTATGAAATACAATATTTTCAAGAAGTTAAGAGTTAGAAGTTGGTAGCAATTGTGTGTTCTGGGTCAACAGTCTCTTTAGAGGTCAAAGGTCCCAGTCTAGACTTTTACCACCTTAGCCCTCCTGGTTCAGTGTTAGTTGGATAAAAGTCTGCCAAGTGAGTATTTTTATTTTCTAATTAACAATTCACATTATGTTTTACTGTAGGGAAATCTAGGAGTATTTAGGGTCTTAGACTTCATAGCCTGAAAGTTTCTTCCCCATTATAAGCTCTAGATAAAAAGAGCATTTGAGGCTACAGGTGCAGACATAGCTTTAATCAAGGTTTATTTAATGCCCAAAGCAGTGAGATAACTCATCCATCAGCAGAGCTAAGAGGTGTGGGCAAGAACATATGCTCCATCATCTCAAATAGATGATCAAGTCTCCTTTTCATTTCCCACCACACGACCAGCAGTCGTGTTTTCTCAGGCAGAGCGTGGCTGAAAGCTCTCAAGGAAGCAATTTTATCCACTCTTCCCTGAAAGGGCCAGTGCCTTAAAGGCATAATTAAGTCCTAAACACATAATAGTTAGTGACATTTAGCAAAGCGTGTCATCTCTGGCAAGCTGCCACTGTAGAAGGAACAGCAAACAAATCTATTTGCATTGTTTTCAGTTGGTTTGTAATTTTATTTCTAACTGTATTGTCAGCAAGTGCAGAGAAAGTATTAGATGAAATAAGCTGGTTAACAGACTGAACTAATTATATTGATGCAGTGAAAAGAAGTAATACGTTTTGTAGAAGGCACTATTTGGTGACAAAAATAATCTCTTTAAAGCCACACAAAATGCTTTATTTCCACTACTGACACTTGTATAGCTTGCACTGCTCACAATTGTAGAGCTTGACAAATAAAATGATCATTAGAAATTCAGAGCACCACCAATGTCCTGCTCAGTTTTGGATTAAATAAACATTCCTTCAGCCCTGCCCAGCCTCGCACACACCTCCCCCTTTACATTTGCTCTGAAGAATTCGTGTTTCACTTTTTAAAACATCAGCAGAAGGGTGTTACTGGGCAAGAATGGCCAAAAAACCCATAAACACCTCAGTCTGCAGTCTCCTTGTTCCCAACGTTACACCACAGCAATTGACAGGTCAGAATCTCCCACAAGAGGAAAGGAAAAATTAATCTCAGAAAGAGAATAATAAAAGCAGGATTTATCAGAGCTTTTTAATTTAAATGTCTCAAACTCACAGCCAGTAAAGGAGGAAACTGCATGGAAACTGCCAAAAAGACACCATATTAAATGAGGAAATTCTGTTCAGGTGCTCCCCATTAGAGATGACATGAATAATCAGGTTTCTTCCCTGATCACCCTCCCCTCAATCTCAATTTTCAAATTATATCTAACAGACAACAAAATAATTTTCAGCTAAACACCCCAGGTCATGCCTAACCCACTAAGTCAGTCCTTCTATACTCAAAAGCCTTCCTGGTGGATAGAAATTATTTGTGTATCCTGTCAAAGCAGGTAAGTCCCAGCAATTATTTGCAGTGGCTTTAGAATTACTGCCTGAGCCTCAGTTGTGCTCTCTGCTTGAATTGCTGGAGAACATAACTTCCACTAAAGATGCTGGATTTACAGTGGATACCCTACAGCATGGAGCTGTACTGCTGTCTGCCAGCTTCACTAAGGCAACACAACCTTCAGTAAAGGTGGCAAGCAACATCAAAATTGACAACATGAGATTCAGAGCTCCTCATCTCAATGGCAGCAAGATCCAGCTTTATTGTGCAAGATGCCCTCTGCAATATCAAGTTTATCTAAACTGAGTTTATACACAAGCAACAAAAAGCTTAATATTACAACCCAAGGACATTCACCATCAAGCCATAGTCATACCTCTGCCTCCACAGAAACTGCTCACAACGTGATACGAGATAAGGACAATCTCTTAGCTCCAGAGGCCAGGGTAGAGAGGCCAAGCATATGAACACTACAATTTTGCAACTGTATTTTTTGTGCAATTCGATCTTACTCATTCTTTTCTCTTTTAGCATGGGATTGCTAAAATTCCATGCTAAAAAAATCGCTCAAAAAGTTGAAAATTGCACAAAAAAGTTTCATCCACAAGAATTATTATCTTCTCTTTAGCTAGTTTTAAGGTCTGATTTTCACTTTTATTTCTTAAAAAAAAGGCAGCAGTAGCTGTTAAATTCAAAGTTAAGTTCAACTACCCTGTTTCTTACAGAACCTTTGTGGGATACTGAGGGACAGTTTCAAGGCTTGCTAGTCTGTGTGTTACTAACATGACAAACTCACATTTCAGTGCAGTATCAATGCACCTGGGAGCAACATGAAGCATGGAAATCATTATTTCTTTACTTGAGTGCCATTCATATCTTGAGCATCTGGAAGTGCCTGAAAAACCTCAAGGGCTGTGAACCATAAGATTCAGAAAAAAGCACGACTTACAAGTAGAACAAAATGCTATTTAAAAATGCCAGCTTAGCAAATGAGATCTTAATACCATTGAACAGCTTTTTACAACTACTAACTATATATCCTCAAAGAAAGTGTTCTTTTGGATTAGAATGAAACTACAGCACAAATATGAAGAATAAAGACTTGTTGAGAATATGGTTTGTCACTTGTGCATAATGAGCAGTGTTTGCTGTTTCACAAACTGACAATGCTTTGGATACAACAGGCTTCTAGGATTTAAAAGTTATAAAGCCACAGGAAAATAACTTTGTGCCTAAGATAAATATCTAATTTCTCACATTAAATACCAACACAAAGCAGCAAACACCATTTTAAAATAAAGCACTTGCATAGACCATATAATGAATGGAAAACAGATGCTGGAAGATGTTTTAAGCAGCAGGCTTGACCCTTATTTTAAAATGCATTTGATTAAAGTATGTATCTTTTAGCAATTTCAGTGACCAGGCATCTAACCTGTTCCAGGTTTGAGGTACAATACTCCTGTTGGGTGGCCTTGCAGCCTGCTCTCCAGTAAAGCACGTGAAGAGATCTGTCCCCTTCCGGCACAGATCAAACAGAGAAAGCTTCACATTTCATTTACAATGTTTATAACTTTTCTTCTGTAGTTAGCAATCTCAAGCCACCAAAAATGTTGTTTTACAACACACAAAGGAGACACACGAGCCTTGATTCTCCGGGCTCCAGCTGCCAGACAAGCAGAAAACCTAAAGAATCCTAGTCCACTCTATCCAACAGTGACAGGTCTTTTCTAACCCTTCAATGCTGCATGTAGTGCTCCAAGGTATGCCAGAAGGCTCCTGACTGTCAAAAGCTACTAGAAAGGGAAGGAACAGCTCAAAAAGAAGAGCTAGGGAAAATTGGGTCATGAACAACATTCCTCCTTCAGCTACAGAGCCAAGGTCCAGGTAACTCCAGCAATTTTCCTCCATGCCTGGCTCCTGGGAGCACAGCACTCCCCTTCCCACTCCAAGCAGCTGTCACCAGGGATGCCACAAGACCATGTGGCAGCACAGGGAGTGTTTCTTGTGACAGAAGCAGCTCTCACACCCATCTCAGCAAGTTATAAATTGAATTTATAACTGACTCACTGGATGTGCTCCACAGAAGTCGGGGCTTGGCCAAACAGGTCTCCGGACCCCAGAGCCAGCTTTCCCATTTGGTTTTCCATGTGGCTGTGAGGGACAGAGAGCAGGCACAGCTCAGAATAGACCTAAGCAGATCATGTTAATTCATGATCAGCTGCTGATATATTTACTCCAAAGTTTTGCAGTGAAGGGTTGGTGTAATTTGCCCTCCTTTTCTCCCTCTCCCTTCTGCAACTCTGGAGCCCCACATCTCCTCACTACAGAGATATCACTGAAATGAAATCTCTTCAGTGAGCCCCTGTTTTATACTGTGCTTGGATGGCAACTTCTCTGAGGACAGCACTTGTCTCTTATTCCATATTTCTGTATTAGCAGCACAACAGGCATCACATTTGCTGGACGATGAGTCATTACTATTTTGACAAAGTAGTGAAAATATTATAAATAAGAATTATGCCACAGACAACAATTTTAAAAAGTTGGAATTTATTCTCACTGTTAAAAATACCAAACCAACCAAACAAAAACCCACCAAAACCAAGGCAGGAATTCCTGCTTTTCACATTGAACTTCCAAACCCAGGGGCAATTATAGCAATTATTTCATGCATTGCCCTTTGTGCTATCCAGGATAGAGGAAATGCAGCTAAATTCCTTATCAAAACTAGTGCATGCAAGTGAATTAGACACACTGAATGCTGTTGCTGTGTCTCATTCTTGTTTAATAGCTTTGAATGACACCATTTGGCATTAATTTCTCTCTCATTTTGTTTTGTCACACTTGGCATTTACTTCCGTGGTACTCAACTTCACAGTTCAATACAATTGAAGTTACACTGATGCCGAAAATGTTGCTTTAACATCTTAATGGTTCAGAATATATTTGCATTTTTTCTTCCATCTTTGATCACAGAACTGCACAATTATCTCTGCAGTATTTATTGTTTCCAGTGATGCAAAGTGGTGGAATTATTAAACCTTGTTTTAACCTTGTGCTTTTGTAACTCAAAGTACTTTCCTCTCCTTCCTGGTGCAATCCAGAACTCAAAAGGTCAGCTAAGCACGTTACATTGCAAGGCAATGGTATTTCCCACCTTTGAAGGTATAGGTTAAAATAAAACAAAAACCTAAGTCACAATGACAGTTCAAATACAGAACTTTTCATTTATTTTTCCCTAAGCTCACACATCTTGCAATACAGAAAGAAGCACAGTCAACATCATTAAAATAAATAGTTCAAAATCTTTAAAAGCAAGATATAGGCAAGGCTATTTGCAGGTGCCACAAACAAACTAAAGCCTTCCATGGTATTTTGCTAACAGGATTCTTCCTTTGCTCCTGGACTATAATCTTCAGCTAACATCCAGCCACAGTGGACATGTAGAAGCAATAATGGAATTTCTCTGCCATTCATTTGTGTCTGAACAGCATTATGTACTTGCATTACAACATAACAGCATTTGTATTTTAGTTACAAAAGAACAACAGAGCAGGGAATTGAATCTTCAGGATAGTGAGCATGTAGCAAGCACTAAGACAATGGTATTTAAACAATTTCCATCACCTTCTCCCTCTCTATCCAAATCAATAATGCAATTATGGAATCACCTCCACTTTTTCAGGACTCACACTCCACTTTTAGTTAGAGCCCTAATAAAAGACCAAGTCTTTAGGGAAAATCAAAATTCCAGTATAAATTATGCTCTGAGTTCAGTGACCGTTTGGCAGAAACTGTCCTGTAAAAACACATTTTGTAACTCGTAACTTTGTAACCAGAGTCAAGTCAGTTGAGAGATGCACATAAGGAAGTTTATCACTCATTCCTTTAATAAATTCCTTTAAGAAATGCTTTCCCAGCTTACCCAAACATCCTGCCTCATTACATAGGATAAAAGTGTGCAACCTACCTGTGACTATCTTGAAGCCAAGACACTTGAGTCAAAAATGCCCAGAAGGGCACAATGTTGCTGGATCAAAGGATCATCAGCAATAAAAGCTTCTGAAAGGGAAAGGCAGCCCTGTTTTCTGCACACAAATGCATTTTAGTGAAGAACGCATTTGGGTCCAGAACTAACTGACAGAAAAGCAATCCTCTGGGTGCCAGTAGATTCATCCTATTGGTTTTTAAATCCTGTTGCTCATAGCCAACCTAAAAAGAACTGGCTCATTTAGAAATTTTAGAGCACATCTTCATTTTCAGTATATCCTAAACACACATTTATATCAAATCTACATTTTTGGGGTTACCCCCAATTCAACATCAAAACTGATTAATATTCATTACCACCTCATTTTTTTGTATTTGATTCTAGTTACTGTACACATAAATCAGTGGCTGTCAGCTTGCATAACTCCCTTTTCCATTTTTCTCTATTCCACTGCACCTGCTGCTTCTCAAGAGTGATTACATAATTGTGAAGTAAAAGATCATTATTTAATACTTTAGCTACAAGGAAGAGATTTACTTGGCCATAGATTAATAATAAGGACTCTGAGTTTTACAGTTTGCAATTGAATTCATGTTAAACATGTTTTGTCATCTTCTGTACTAAGGTCCTGAACTACAGAAGGAAGAAAGATCATTCTAAGAATTTGCTAATGCCATTGCCATATTTTAATCCTTCCCTTGCCCCCTTCAGTAGCCAACTTAATATTTCCATCTTTTGAACTGCAGTAATTTCTTCTGCATTTGTGGGGGTTTTACTTTTTTTCCCAAAATACATTTTAATGTATCAGTGTTATAATCCTCATATTTAAGCAATGGAGCCACAAATACTTAGGGCAATCGGAAACATCTCCAGCTTATTCCTGTCATAATGAGTAACTTTCTGGTTTCTTCTGTGTCCCTTTGAATTATCACAATAAGAACACTGGGGTTTTTTGCTAGAGGAGGATCTTTGAAGTAAATAAGTCTGTTTCTTCCCACTGAACCCAAGGAGAAAGCAGAAGCATCTGATAAGTTAATAGTTTAAAAAGTAATACAATCTCTAGAAGCACCTATTGCCATCCTACTTACAAATTCATACTCCCCAAATATTATCTGAAGCCCTTCACTGAGAACTTAAACACAGCTGGAAGAAAACCAGAATTTTGCCACATATTATTTTCTCCTTTTTCCTTGTTTAAATATAGTGATAACCAATTCAGCTCTGAACTCAACCACCCAGTGCCTAGCTTTTCATCCTATGCACTTGCAAGCTGCTGCAGGTTGTCAGTCCACACCTCTAGTGTGCTCAGCTGCCCCTGAGGGCTTTGTGTTTGGTGAAGGATTTCAATGCTGCTGTTAAATAATAATTTTTTCCTTAAAACAAGCTAAAGTTTTTGTACATAAGGTGAAGTCTCTAATGCCTCACTAAGTAAATGAGCTATTACCTTGAGTAAAACAAAACTACAATTACCAGAAATGAAATTTGTGCTTTGACTTACACTCATGCATTGTTTCCTTTACTGGCTCATGTAAATATCTACCTGAGGAATTGGTAAGCTATAAAATAACACCTCAATTAACACAGACAGTTTTCAGAAGTAGATTCCCAATTTGATTTTTTCTGAGCTAACAGGTTGTAGGCTTCTGATTTAAAACCTTACTCTTAGGAGTTTGAAAGGAAATTTGTTCATGATAAAAAACTAGTTTTGAGTGTAAAATTTTCTATCCCAAGTGTCTTTGCAAGCTACCCAGTTGTCTGTGCTAATGCAGAGCCTGTTCTTTTTATCACTGGATATTAAGTTACACCAAGATGGGCACCCAAGTACAGGCAAGCAAGTATGGACAGGGAATGTCAGCACAGGCACACACACCTGGGTCACCTAACCTGCAACTAGCATGGCACTGGAGGTTCATGCCTTCAGTAACTACTGCCTTTCAGTGCAGTTCTTTTTTGCACACATCAGCTGCTCACTGGCTTCTCATCCTCCCCTTTCTCCCTAGCAGGGTTTGAGATGAAAGCCATAGTTCTTCAGTTCTTCTTCATCTTTTTACTAGATGGCATTTCATATTCTGCCATAAGCAGTGTCTAGAGCTTGGCCATGCCTGACAGACTCATGATCAAATCACTATTTTTCTCAACAATAAAAATCACCCTGGGTGTCCTTCACTCACACCACATTAGGATTAAAGTGGGCTATATTCCAGTACTAAGTTTTATGCCCATGGGAAAACATCATGGAAAAAAAATAATTCAAGCCCAAGAGTTTTCAGTCCAAAAGTCAGCTTTCAGAAGTGCTGAGAACGGACTGGAAAGAAGTCACCTGGTATGTTAAGTTAAACACCATTTACCAACTGAACAATTACTGTTTCTTGAGGAAAAAAGTTACGTATGTTCATAATTGTCCATTCAGATGCCAGGTCCCGTTTAGCTTTCAAGGTTCCATACAATTAAGCTACTTTTAAATTATGAGCCACTCATCATTACTTGATTACCCATTCCCATGTAAGTGAATTAAGAAAACAACACTCAGGATTTAATAAAACTTAAAACAGATTAGCAATTAAATGCACAATTGTTCTATTGACTTTTTTTCAGCAAGCTTTCTCAAGACTTAAATATATGTATGAACACTGCTGTTTGTAGTGTTCATTTTAGCTTTAAAAAACAGGATACTTCATCATTTCATTATACAGAAGGAACCTGAAATTTATTATTAACATTATCAAAGTTAGTCAAATGGATTGACTGCACAACTTTATATATTAGAGTGAATATATCTACCTGATATTGTTGTATATAATTATTTCAGATTTGAACACATAGTTAATGTAATCTGAAATACTCTTTCAGGTTGTGAGTATTCAAACAAGCACAAGGTTCCTTAAAAATATTTTAATCCCTGTGTTACACTACAAGATATTAAGTGCCATCTAATTTTTTTACTTAAAAAAGAGGGGGAATCCTCGTTCCAGCAGGTTCTACATAATGGTTCACTTAGTTGTCTAATTTTGTCTATAAAATTGTGCTTTATACACTAGGGTATCAATTTGCCACAAAAGCATGCACTGAATAAACCCCTCTGGCACTGCTTAATTACTTGATCAAATGTGATAAATATTGGAGGGCAACATCAATAATAATGTGAAATAAAATATGCGGGGGCAGTGAAGAAAATAATCTTGTCTTAAACCTTGGTCCCGCAGGAAGCAGGAGTAGAATTTACTGCAAGGTCAGGTTCTTAGCCCATTATCCTTGTTCCCACTATACAAGAGCAGATGTCAATAGCAGGTTTGGATAAGCCACAGCAGGGACATGAGCAGAATGACAGTGCAATGTCTGTCTCAAGCCAATACAACCAAGGGAAAGCCAAAACATCTGGGGAAGAAGCATTTGCTCCACATGATGAACATAAAACCTCTGCAAGGGGAGTAAAGGGGCAGCAGATGCCTTATTTTTGCAAGGGAGAAGAAACTGCCAAGTATAGAGCAAGCTTAACACACCAGCTTGGGAAATTGGGGCAGCTAATTGGCCATCCCTCAGACAAAGCCCCCTCCTACCCCTGTGCAGTCACAGGCACACACACATTTAGCACAGCAGCCTTGCTGAGGAGCTGCCAGCACCCTTCCTCCCACGTCCTAGGCACTGATGGTGGCTGCAGCTCCTCCTGCTGTGGCTTATCCTGCTGGGCAGTGGGGAGAAAGACATTGCTGGTCTTCTTCCTAGAGGTGTTTATGCCTGCTCCCAAGCCAAGTTCCTCCTTCAGGTGTCTGTCCTACAGACATCTGGGTGGAAATGACTTAGGAAGAGGGCATATTACACTATACTTAGGAGTTTTTGGCTCCATTTAGCTGTTGATGTCAGTAACACATCAAACACCAGCTCACCCATCAGGCAGCACCATACGATCGGAGCGCTTCTAACCTGGTAACACCAACTGTCTTCAGAACACTCAACTTTATGGTGAAAGTAAAAGCTTTTCCTACATTTTTGTTGTTTCTTGCTTAAGTAACAGACGCATATGGTATTCTTTTGCTAAGTCACATGCTACTATACTTGAGCAGGAGTGATATTATTCATATTTGTGTCACCAGGGTCTGAGATGATCCTTCCTTTCCACGCAAACACTTACACCTGCCAATGACAAAGTACCACATGCCAGTGAAACTACCTCCACCACCTCTGGCTTTCACCCCAACATAGTTAGAGATGAACTCTCTGGCTCTTGTGACCAAGCTAAATTCAACCACATACACTTGCTTGTTTTTCCTCTAGTAACCACATTTGTGAATTTACATCTCACATTCTTCCTCAAGACATTTTAGCCACATGGAGTCCCTCTCAGCTTCCAGCTGATGCTGGGCAAACACAAGTGACTTCTGCAGATTCTCCAACATGACAGAATCCGCCTTCCCACTGCAGCAGTGACACTCAGCTGAAAGCATTTGCTGGAGATGGGGAAACTATGTTCCATGGCAGTGTAAGGTATTTTACCGTGGTCAAGTAACTTCTCTCAGGCTACGTTTAGCACACAAGTGCTGCTCAATATCACTGAAGACCAAGTATCAGAGAATATATTGTCTCTAGGCTGAGAGGATACATAACCTTCTTTTAGTACAGCATCTTGTAGTGCTACAAAACAGACACCTGAGCAATTCCCACTTGCAAAGACTGAGACAAAAAAAAATGATGAAAACCAAGGCAACTGATCCAAGAACTATGCACTGAAGTTTTTTGAAGCAATGCTTGGAAATAATTAGATTATTTAAGAAGGAGTAAAACATTAAACAATTTATAAATAAAATACAAAATAAAAAAACCCAAAGTGTGGTTAGCCTGACAATTACAACTTCTGTTCAACCAATTAGTAAAAATAAGAAAATAAGTTTCAAAGAACATTAATTTGAAAAATGTCAAAGAAAAAAGATGCTTTAGATGGTAGGAATAGCTACACAGGGATCCACACTATTACATATTGCCACTGAACCATTGCTTAAACCTAATTTAGATTCCTTCCATCCTATAGAGCTCCTAGAATTACTAGAAAAACAAATTGGAAAGCCAATCTCCATGGAAAAAGACGTCCACAACATCCAACTGTTCCATAAATGGGATAATTTATTTATCATGATTTTGGTTGAATTGTGAACAAGCAGGTTTAACAAGTAAACCTTGCTGGACAGACCTAAATGTCAATTCAGCACACTGTTAATGTGTCTTACAATGCCTAACAGAAAAATTCATTTCCTTTTAATATGAAATGATCACACTGCATTTTACAAACACTGGAAAGAGATGATTCAGTCAAGAATAAAAAAGTAATTTTCCTTTCCTCTATTGTACTTTTCTTCTTTTCTCCCAGGGTATATGAGGGAATAAATACCCTTTAAAGAGTAGTTGTTTAAGACTGATTTTATCTTTTACCTCTGGTCACAGCACAAGAGGATACATTGCCTTTTTCTTTTAGCTGCAAAGAATTTCTTGCTAAAAGGATGTGGTCACTCCTGTTCCTAAGAGAAATTATTATCAAAGAAATAACACTATAATAGAGTGTGAACATGCAGGCTGGGGCTATCAACATTTGTCCTTGCTCTTAAACTTGTCTTTGTTAATAATAAATTGTCTAAACTGATTCATAATAATGACAATCTTTCCCACAGGATAAGAACCAAGATAGTTGTTTTCCTTCTTTTTATTCTGTCAGTGAAAAAGAAACCTTCTTTCTTTCCACCGGGCTATTTGCTAATTACGAACAATTAATCATTAGTCTGATACTTTGTACTATGGGGTTTTAAAGTATTACAATTAAAAAAAACTGAGCATATCATTTAACTGTTTCAATATATTTTTCTGCACTTGCCAGCGTCTTCTGTAGCAGCTTCATTCCAAATTGGATGCAATTCAAAGAGACAGGAGCAACAGCAGCTAATGCCAGGCTCAGGTCAGGTCCAATTTATTTTTAAAAACATTGGATAATCATGTTTTATTCCAAACCAAAAATATGTTTAAGCTGGAACAGAACCAGAATGACAGTCTGGGAGAGCTGTTTCACAGTTTAAGAACCCTATTCATCAATAACTGATGAAGAAACAATGAAAAAGGGAATTTTCATCACCACCTGATGGAATTAGAAGTGAGCACAAAGAACATTCATTAAGTAAGTTTACATTATGACGACATTAATCAACTTGGTGTATTTCATATGCTCTCAAAAACACAAGGCTCAGATTCATGACATGAAATTCAGAAGGTCTAGAAGTTGAGATCAGATAAGCATCCCAAGACAGAGTAATCAGTCTTGGGATACAAATACAAAATATCTGTACAAAATATCTTGGGATACAGATACAAAAAACCTGCTACAAATCATTCAGCAACAGGTTTTTTTGGAATGCAACAGGAGCTGCAGTTTGTTTCTTCCACTGACTCAGCAGCTTGAAGCAGGCTGAGAGCAGGGCACCAAAATCCTACCCACAAGATGAGAACTCCCAGTGCTCTTCTATTGCACCCACCTAGCATCAGGGAACAAAGCAAGCCAAGCACGCAGTATTTCAGCACTCACACCACAATCCTATTTCAGGAGGTTCAGCTCCCTGGTCAAAACCTTGTCAGACAAGCTCATTAAATTATATAAAAGAACCTACAAATAAGCTGTAACATGATTTCAGCTCACCAGATGGTGGTATTAAGGTATTGCAAGAGGCACTAAACAGTGTTTGAGCAATGTTTATTGTCTGCCCCAATATGTTTCTTTAATAGTGCTGGATGTATGAGGAATACAAAGTGCTCCATCTCTTGCTCACTTAGTGAAAATCATTTTCCAAAATCTGCTGCATATAACAGGAATCATCAGGTTTTAAAGCAACATGCCATATGGCATTCCCAAATTAGAGGTTAAATGGAACAAAATCCCACGAAGTCTAGGCAATAGTGTTTCTCAGGGAGACAAGATGTTTCCAATCATGTTTTCAGGGGCATTTATCTGGTCAGATAGTGGCTCAAGTGGAACTCCTGCAAAGGCCTTTCCTGCTCCATTCAGTCCTTCAAAACCCACCCATGGGACACATACTTGACAGCTCAACACTGCAGGCAAATACTTCTACACACTAACCGTGTGTCTTGTCCTTTTTACTCTTTTTCTACCCAATTTACACATAAATCCATACTTTATATTTTACATAATACACTGCCTAGGTAAGAAATGAAGGGTTTGCTTAAAATTTAAATGACAAATGCTGCTTCTTCACTACTCTGTAGCAGTGTTTTACTCCCTGTAAGTTTATAAACTGAGTTATAGACAGAAAACAGACTGGGACTTTGTCCAGTGAAAAAAACACTCAGCTGTTCCTGAGATTGAAGAGGAACAAAAATTATATTTGAGAAGATACTGAGATCTAGGAAGAATTATCTACCAAATTTCCTATAAAGCTAGGATTATTCTCTCTCTCTATGTATATCTATAATAACTCTCTATGTCTATCTATAATAACAACCTTTCTTCCACCCAAAAAACCCAACAGAAAACACAAAAATACACAACCAGCAGCTGTATCAGACACTCATCGAGAAGAGCCACCTAAATATGACATACAGTGACAAAGACTTCTTTCAAAAGTTCACAGAAGTTTCAGTTTTGTGCTGTGAGCACAGCACAGAAAGAGCAGGAATTTCATGGCCCAAGTCTCAGTCATATCTGAATCTACCACACTGCTAACTGCTATTCACCAAATCCCAGGGGAGAGGACTCCTTCCTCTCAAGTATAGGGTCTTAACTGCTGAACAACAAAAGGCAGCAAACTCAGCAGCATCAGCACAATGTGTTCTACCAATAAAACACCAATAAGAATAGATGTATTTTTTTGTGTGAACTGGGAAAAAAAAAAGGCAAACCAAACAAGCAACAAAAACAAACAAACAAAAAACCCTGAAAAAGCAAACAAACCAAAACAAAACTATAACAAAAGCAAAAAACCAGATAACTGGGGAGGGCAGTCAGACAAAAGACTACGGTATCATCTCTATTTCATATCACAAGCATATAACTGTTCAGCAATTACTCAGCAATTGCCAGACAAAAGAAGGCTTTTTGTTTTCTTGAAGAAACACAGGGTAATTATGTCAAGTTGCCTGAGACACTGCTGTAGCTTGTAATGATTAGCCTTCATAATAATGAATCATCACACAAGATAGCACTAACCAGCCCCAATACCAAACTTAGAAGCTATTATTCATGCAGTTCTTGCACTTATTTCTGTATCAATAGATTGCCTACATAGTTTCCATACCATCATTAAAAGCCTGTTTGTGTACATACATATTTATGCAGTCAGCCCACCAGTTCTTACGACTGGATCTGGTTCACAATCAACTTTTTTTAAGGTTACCAGTTCTTCATCAGGAAAGCATACAGGCCAAGACTATTAAAAATATAGGTCTTAACACTTTGAAAGCCCAAGATCTGAAAGAGGTAGGCAGACATGAAGGCATTTTTCAAAGGACTAAGAGCTGAATTAGGCTCTAGTCTAGAAAGTACAAAAGCAGCATATATTATATAAGATTTCTCTCATTACACAAGGAACCATAAATCTTGAAGTACAGATAACTACAGAGAATCAAAGGACTAGAGAGAAGCAATTCCTGCTAATGTACTTGTACTCTGAAGAGTGACTTTGTTTAAAGAGCAAAGCCACATTCCATCATCTCCAAATCTCAACAACAGTCAAAATCATTCCAGGAAAACAGTTTTATTTACCTCTCTTTCAAACTTACCAAGAAACTTGAAATTCAAGCTAGTTAGTTCTGACTTTAAAAAATCTCCATAAATTTGGATTTAAAGCACATGAAGTCGTACCACATTTACACACCTTGTAATTCTGTGGTCTTGGGAACCACACAGAACAGGCCAAGATCTGAAGATGATGCAGAGCAGCTGGCCTTTGCTCAAACCCAGTCACCACTTTCATTCTTTACACTGGGGCCACAAGACCCAGTATATACTTCTTCATTCCTGGGTCAGATTCACTGGGCTGGCAGGTGTATATAACATTACTGTTAGTAATTATGTGAGAGCCTACAAAGCCACCAATATCCAGTGATCAGAAACACAGAGTTAACATGATGCTACTTCGAGGTCATCACTTTAAAATACCAACTCCACAGTTTAAGGCTTCCTTTATTCTTTCTTCTGAGCTCAGTGAATTTTGGCATGGCTGGCTGTAAACACTCACTAATGTTTCTACATAATAGCAAGACAGTAGATAACACTAAACATAAAAAGTATTGTGCTTCCAGTTTTACATTAACCTCTTGAATGGCACTTTCTTAAACTGGGCATACTGCATAATTCTCTACCTTTGATCTAGACATAACAACCACTTTAAAAGGAAGGATTCTGTTTTATGTTTTATGAAGTGCAAGGCTGATTATACCCAGCTATGAATTGTTAGGTATCTGTCCTCGGTTACTTGCTCAAACATTTAAACACCGAGACAGATTTTTTAACTCCTCCACAAGTAGTTCATATTAATAAATCCAGATGAAAGCCCCAGCTTTCCCTATCACACTAAATGATTACAGAGTCTGAGTTTGTATGAACTAATAAGACATGTATTTCTGAAATACTAACCACAATTCCATCATGTTCTGGGATTTTAAGGGTATTTCAGTCTCCCCGTTTAAATCACATGCCTTGCACTTACTGGCAAAGAAAGCTGTCTGTTTCTAAGGACAACTGCACAGGTCATTTTTACACCATCCAGCTCTAGCTCATTGTCACAGGTCAAACAGCTTGTCAACTTGGACAGGCTGCGTCCCTGCTCAGTCTGAGCCAGCACTGCCTGCAGATGACAGCAGTGCCCAGCGAGTTACAGCAGTGTCCTGGGCATCCTGTCACCTACAGCAATTCACAGGAGGGACACCTGGACAGGTTTGCTTCACAGGGCTTCTTTACTGTAAGGAATAAAAGTTACCCAGAAGAGACAAAACGTTTTTCTCCTGATCTATTGTCACAGTGGCATCACAGTTGCAACTGTATAACACCTCCACATGTTTTAATCCACCCCACCACTCTGAACAGTGAGTGGTTATAGAAGTGACACACTTTGGGACAGATCTCCTTAAACCATGAGCACATGTTACCACAGCACAGCAACTGTGTTATTTAAGGTCCATGGAGATGAACTGGTTCTTACATCATTTTGCATGCACATTGTAGCTCTGGAGTTTTATCTCCATGGAATGCAGAAGTTACACTGTTCTAGAACTCGTATTATTTTGTGCTCACTCCACCCTGATAAGCTTTTAAATTTTAGCTTGTTGAATGCATTATTGTGGGACAGTGTTAAATCTATGTAATAATTAAACATGTGCGGTTGCTTAATGTACCACTGTCTTGAGTCAGACTTTTTGATAGGCTTACTTATCAGAGTGAAAAATATCTTGGATTCAGTCCAAAGTGAGAAGAGCAGTGGTTTAGGAAATGATCAAATATTAGCTGTCTGAAAACAGAAGCAAAAGAACCACCCACAACATTTCAGACAACTCCTGGCATTCAAAGGAGGAAGGTAATCTGAAAATTTGAGTCAGTGACTTATACACTAAAAAAGTGTCTCTTGAATTCTGCTTACCCAGATGCACTTTGCTAATGATTTTTACTATTGAGCACATGCTGTCAAATTTGCATATCAAAGAAACAAAACAGTGTAAAATATTATAAGGTAACAAGTATGAGGCAAAACTCCAGGAATTATAACTAAGGATGTATGAGGGAATAGAATACTCAAAAAAAATAGTAGCACTTTTTTCAAGGAGACAACCAGATGGCTCAAGAAGAGTGCAGCAACAGAGGTATCTACTATTTACACTTTCGGTCTGAATGTTTACAATAACTTCCTCAAAGAGAGCAATAAAGTTTAATCTTTTGCACAGCATCTATTTCTATTAGAAACAATGGAAAAGTGATGATTTTTTTATTTATAAGACACATTTATTGACCAAGTTATTAAGAGGTTAATCGATGGTAGTAGAATTTTTCTTTTCTTTCAGTAAGGCTAGATTCTTTTGCTTATATTCTTTCAGTAGGATTCTCTTCCCTCTCAGTCCCTTTTGGGGACTTTGGGAAGCCTGTCCAAGGTTTTTATGGATGTGTTACATCTGCAATACTATACCTTATTATTGCAGCCTGAAATTAACTTCACTTCAACATTCTAGTTTAGGCTAATTTCTCTAGAATATAGAGCAAAACCAGAAAATTTGTATATCTTTTGCAGGTGAGAAATACCTCATTCTGTAATCCTACTGAGCAAAATCAGCTCTTTTTAGTCTCATTTGTGAAATCTTCCTCTCTGCATTGGCTTGAAAATGTTACTGCCTGCTACCACATCCAATTCAGCTAATAAGGTCAGCGTTTGAAACCATTTCCCAAACTCTATAGAACTGCTCTGTGCTACTCACTCAGCCTGTCTTACTGCTGAACATTGTTGCTTCGAAGAGGGGGTAAAACAGCCACCATTAGGAGACCAGCCTTGCAGATGACACACATGAGGAACTCAGACCAAAAGTATGAAGTCATGGCAAAGATACACACAGCAGGCCAGTGCAGCCCTCTCACAGCCAGCCCTGGAGCTGTAATAGCCAAAAGGTATTATCCACAAACAGGTCAGCTGCATTCACTGGGAGGGAGGTAAGAGTAGAGCAGCAGGGAGATTACATAAAGCAGCTTTGCTGTGCTGTGAAAAAACATCAGAGAAACAGCAATCTCATGGGGTGAAGACATAGAAGGAGAGACCCTCCATGTATGATTAAAAGCAAAACTTTTAAGTGTTTCAGAGAAACAGAAGCAACTTATTTCAGGACAGTGTTATACAGACTACATCTGTCACCATTAAGGAAGGGTTTTTGCCAGAGGGACTGTCAGTAGCCAGCTGGCAGACAGATACGATTTCTGGGATTAATGACAGCTAGAAAAGCATCACATTTTGTGGCAAGGAACATGAGAGGGATGGACATGCAAAGGACATCAGCAACTGCAGTAGTGTATTAATTGCATTAAGTGGGCATGGCCTTCCTTCTTGTGATGGGATAAAAGACTTGCTGAGCGGGAAGATAATTTCCATGCAGCAGAGTTAAAAATAAAATGCAAAATCTATGTATTGCAAGGGTACTGAGGCAGTGCCAGGACGCAGAGTTAAGACTATGTGGGTATGTAATTTAACTCACCATGCTCCTCCTTTTCATATCTATGCACCTGCAACTTCATCACATGTGTCTTACCAAAAAGCAGGAAAGAGATTTAGAAATATTTTCGTTTTGACCTCTTAACTATTTGGTCAGAGATGGAGGGATATTAGAGACCTTAATAACACAAGAAGGAAGAGCTTCTGTTTGCAGAACCTACTGGGTAGCAGATAAAATAATAAATCTCTACTGTCAAACAGGGTTTCACCAAAAATGTGTATTTATCACTTGGCAATATATTCAAAATGCACAAAGTGAAAGGAGCTGAGGGAAGCACATTTTCTCTGTTGGCTGAATTCATGCAAGGTCTTGAAAATAACACATTGCTGAAGTGAGAAAAGCATTTTGTTTCTGTCCACATCTCTGAAGCCAGCCAGCAACTGGAAAGAGCAGCCACCACTTTGGAAGGCAAAGAGGACATAATGCTAAGATAAAAAAATTCTGATAGATAAGTGCTATTAAGATGTGCAGATGAGATGCAGAAAAGACACACAGTGCCTCTTTGCAGTGAACTGGTGCACATAACTTACTGGAAGTAAGGGCACATGGAAGCACTGGTACAACACCCGTCAGTGAAGGGCAGTCAGGGTAGGTCAAAGGCTGAGAAAGAAGCATTCAAAATGCTTCAAAATGATTCAAAAAAATCAGATATCCTGATATCTGCAAAAATTCAATGCCAACAGAAAATGATTAATTGTTCATATCTGTGATAAAACATCTTTTCCCCCCCCAAACAACAAAAAATTGATCAAGTGAAAATGAGCTGCCAAAACTACACCCACAGAGATCGTTTCAAGGACAAGTTGCATCTAGAATACTCATGCACTTGCAGTAACCACACTTCAGGCTACATTTTTGTGTAACACACACATTACATCTGAACTTCTTACAGTTTGAAATGCGGAATTCAGATGAAGTCCCTGTTCCCACAGCTGATTCACCAGCCCTTAACTAAGGAGCCCTACCCCGTATAAGCCTGATGGAGCTCTGAAATAAGGCATGATACAGCATTTTTGCACTGCCAGGGTAAGGTGTGTGTTCCACAGAGGAGCATAGAAAGCTAGAAAGGGGCTTCTGTTTCTTGGGAAAGAGGAGCTAGGAATAAAAGAACAGAGGGATGAGAAACTTGCTGGAAAAAGAAACTTGCCAAGAAAACCTCTGGGAGTTATGGAAAACCAGTGACATGAATCTGGTTTATCTGTTCTTTCCCCACATCTCCAGCAATGGAGATCTGGAAACAATGAGCTCACTGCACCCCTGGTATTTGAAGTGTATAATTTTTCAGTCAGCCTAGCTTGTATTTTCAGACTGGAACAACTGACAGTATTTTCTTGGGACAGAGGCAAGAATATCTATACAAAGCTTTTTTAGTAAGAATTATGCTGAAAGGATGAGAACAAAAATAAGCAGTTTTAGTAAGAACTAGTCAGAGCTTTTTTTCCTCCCCCCCCTAATTTATACCAGGAGGTGCATGGCCCAGAGCAACATGAAAAGCTAAAAATTGTCACATGCATAGCACACTTGTTCTTTTTGTGGGCTTGGCATCAGCTCCTGCTTTATTTGTCACTTTGTTCCCAGCTCAGAGAGCAGAGGAACAGGCAAGAACCAGCCCAGCAGGCTGGTGGGGAGCCAGGACACCCCTGGGAGTGCAGGGGCCCTGCCTCAGGGACCCCTCCCCCTCCCTCTTCTTTTTTTTTTTTTTTTAATCAAGTCCTGCCCATCCGCAAGTTCTGGGCTTCCCTCAACCCAAAATACACCACTGGTTGCAGCAATCATTATAAGAGAAGGGGTCTGTTAAACATTCATATAACACCAGACCCAGATCAAAAAGCAGCAGCAAATAATACATACTTCTACTCACCAAAATACTACTTTGAGCTACTTTTTTTTTTCCACAAGACTTTTTCTGCAAGTCAAAAATCAAAAGAGCTTCTCCCACTGCACTGCTTTCTGGAACACAGGCTGTGTATTAAATTAGAATACCTATACTTTTTCATAATTCAGAAATCACCTCTTGGACCACAGACTCTCACAAACAGCTTTCAAGTGCTACTTATTTAAATAATATGACTGCCCAGAACGGAAAACAATGATCAAGGAGCATAATATACCATTTCTGGCCTAGGGAAGGGGCAACCTTATTTGCTGCATATTAAAAATAACAAAACCATTTACCAGACCTTTGTAGCCTCATACATTAAAGAGTAAGATGCAGTTCTGCTTGGAAAAACAGCCCAAGAGAAATGATATATCATTTAGTTTATTCTTTACTCTACCTCCATCTTTCTTTTTCTGAATTTAGAAAAAATAAAACAAAAAAAAAAAAAAGGAAGAAGTGATAAAGGTGTAGTTTTTCTAGCCTCCACACTTGAAAAATACAGTAGGATCTTCCCACCATTACAACATGATCAATACAGAGAGAAATGTGCTAACAAGGTTTTAAGAAACGAAAAGGTTGTTCTTCAGCTTTTCAAAAAAATGCCATGAACAAAATCAGCAACCAAGTCTTTCCAGAAGAGGAAGGTTTTGCTGTCATATTTCAGCTACAAAAAATCCTGTTACAACTCCATAAAGGCATAATCCACACAACTGGATTTGAAGCTTCTCTTACTTGCCAGCCTGTTCCCAAAACAGAGGGAGGAGCTACAGGAGAGGAGGAGAACCAGGACAAGAACACTGATCCTCACCAGCTTTCACACACCCAAGCATCCTTCTATGGAACAGGCACAGCAGAGCAAAACAATAAAACACACAGATTATAACAGGGAGGTCCAACCACAAAGCTACCAGTGCAGCCTCAGGACTGTAGGTATCATCTTGCTTGCTCAGGAGGTGTTTAAATAAGCTCTTGGTTTTTGTGCTAGCTCCAGTCTGAGCACAGCTTAAGTTTACCTGAGTACAGGAGTTCATCCCCTTGGTTAAAAACAAAACAAAAAAAAAAGACTTATTTAAGTGTCAAGGACAAAATTTGTGAAGAGAGAGCTTCGTTCTGATGGTGGGACTGGGCCTTTTTATCAATAGAAAAGTTTTAGAGCTCCTAAGCAGCAAATAGCCAAGGAACCAAGGAACTCCAGAGGTCTCTATGGAGGATGCCAGGCCACCAGAGCACCCCTGGATCTTCTCCAGAACAAAGCTTTTTCTTCTATAACGACTGCAACAGTTTTTATTTACCAGCAATTTCTTCTTAATCTCATTATTTGACTCTTCAGCTCAAAGAGCTGTGCAAAACATACTATTATGTGCAAAACATTCTGTGATGATTGTTCTAGCCAATGACAGAAGAAATCAACTTGTTTCGTGCGAGGCTGAAAACCAGGGATCAGGAGAATTCGGAGTTTGTAGACCATGTAGACCAACACTTGTGGCATTTCAGAAAGACCCTCAAAACTTTTCACTACTGCACAAGAATCATCTCAGTCTCTCTTTACCCGGCAGTAGCTAACCACTTTTCGCCTATTATTTCACCTGATCCTTTCTAAAAGCCAGCTCATAAAACCACAAAGAACTGATCAGCTGCAAGTTGTGACCCAATATGAAATCACCTCATTCCCACAAGGTGCTGAAAGAATCATTGGAACATATTTCCAGGAAGAAATGGCAGCCTCTGTCTACCGAAGAAGGTTACTTACAACAAAGCCTGTCTCCCACTTAGAACAGCACAAGACCATCCACTTTTGTATCCCAAATCAACATACTAGAAATCAGTCCCAGTGCACTTAACCACACTCTCTGGAGCAAGTGAGATGCTCACTGTGCCTCAGGCTGACACCTGAGAAAAACCCACCAGGTTCACAGGATTTAAATACATGAACTGCATTGGAAAAGTGTTAGACAAAGCTGATCATTTCTGTCATGTTACTAACAAGACTTAGCTTGGTGCATTTCCTCTCTTTTTGTGCCCAAGTTAAATTTAGGAAGTTTGGCTACTGCTGTCAGGAGACTAACAGAAAATGGGATGGTTATCACAGACAAATCGGAACAGCTGCAACTTGGAGCTTCATCTCACATTATATCCAACACAGATCAGGTAATGCTGAATTAACTTGAAGCTGTAACACAGAACGAGTACATTCATAGTGATAGAACTCTTGATGAGACTAGACTGATTGCAAAGTCTTCAGCAGGTCAGCTGTAATGAAGCAGTTCAGCCATTATATTCCCTACTTTTGACCTATACTCCCAGTATATTTTAGAGTATATTACACTCTGGCATTTTAATTGAGAAAATTAATCTGTTCTTACAGCAGTAGAAAGGTTGAATGGTTTGCAACAGTTCAGTTTGCCCTGCAATAATATTCTAATCCATTTTTTCTTATCTCAACCCTGCACAAGACTTGCACCCCTAATAGCAGAGAGTTTACTAATACGTTAAGGGTACTTCCTTCCCTTCCCCCAGCAACCAGTGAAAATATCCTAAGATGATGCATTTCCCTACCACATTTATATATATGGTTACCCTTGGTTTAACTCTCTAAATACACCTCATTTTCATATGTAAATATTTGAAGGACCTACAATTTTATTTGATAGATTTAAGACAAATGCTGTTGTTTAAACCTTTTTTAAAACTTGAAGTGATGCATTGATAATAAAAGAAATGAGACTTCTGCAAATAGGCTTAAGACCTAAAAATATCGAGGGCTAGTGCCTCTGCCAGTGTAAGTCAGCGTACTTCCTTTGATAAAGCTCTGTTAGTTAACAACAGCCAGGATCCAGTCCCACCTGGATTGCCTCTAAAGTAGATAAAAGTAGTGCTGAACTCTGAGGCATGAGCCAGTACCAAAGTGATTTCAAAGAAACTGCTTATGTTTCCCCAAAGTTAAATTCAGATTCAAGCTACCCAATACTTCTAAAGAAGCTTCCTTTTATTCAAGTATAGCAAGTCCTTGATGAACTTTCTTCAGAAAATTGTACATGGAGTAGTCCAATAGACACACTTCTGTTTTGCAAAGGTATCAGCAATCAGTAATTATATACTCTTACCCTGAAACATATACGATACTTGATGTAAAAGTGAACACAGCTCTGAGCAGTCATTTAAGAAAAAAAGAGAACCTGTTAAACTAAATACCATAATCCTGTGTAGTCTGATCATAAAATAAAATATTACTGAAGGTTTTGCTATACTACAAGATAAGATCTTGGCAAATAAAGCTGCTGCAAATGTTTGAGAGGATCTTATGCATGTGCTGGATCATGCAAAAGTATAAGGCACTTCCATTAAAAAGCTGGGGCCTCTTTCTGTAAATAACACACTTGAATTTTATTTTAGGCTGTGTAGGAAACATTCTTTTGCATCACAAAATCCTTCAATACTGTACTTCACCAGAGGCAGAGGTTAGAATAAATTTTCCTTAGTTGCTTGCTCAATAACGACTGAGAACGTTAATTTTCTGTGCTGGTGGGAAAAGGAGCAATATTGCCCAGTATTTCAGCTGCTAGCTGTGTTTCAGCAGTCTCACAATTTAACAGAAAGCAGAACAAATAAAAAGGCTCGAGTCCTACTCCTGCAGGCAGTCTGTGCACAGTCCCATGCAGGAAGTGACAGTGTGACCTAAGGTCCCAACTCTCAGGATGGAGGCCAGGTGTAGCCCTGCGTCCTGCTGACACTCTTATCAGGCATAAGTGCAGCTTCAAGAAAAAAGAGTTGGTTTTCGTTCAGATGTAACAACAACAAACATCCAACCTTATCTGCGTGAGGCAATGTACACAAAAGCTCAGTACAAGGCTACAGGAAAGTCATTTTTATTTCTTGTAGACAACTGAGATGGGATTCCAGACAGTGAATGATATAGCCCTTCCTCTTTTCAATGTTGTCAGTTTTGTGAACAACAGTCTAGCTCAATTACTTGAGAGGATATATAAAGGGTGTTGCTGAAGGACTACAGATCAGTTATCAAAACATCATCTGAATATATACAATGCTTGCTAGAATAGTCTAAGATTTATCCTTGTGGCAAGCTTACTTACCAGATGAAATATTTCAAATAATTATACAGCTACAGACACATATATGGAAAGGTTCATTATGGATTATTTCATTTAAATTCACTCTCCATCGCTTCTCAGAATCTCCGAGGTCACTCAAGTACAACTACATAGTTCAGAAAATAAGCAAGCCACGTTACTTTAAACTTTAATAGAAATTATGTAGCAGATTTTATAGATGCAACATATCCAGAATTTGTGCACTCCTGACTACAATTGAGGGAATTCTGTTTCCTTGAGCCTTCAGGGATTTTGTTTCTTAATTTGGGAGGGGCTGGGAATGCGTGCATGCTGAAGAATGCTATGCTATTTACATAATTTTGGCCATTGACTTCAATGAGAATGAGGCTAGAGCCAATAAGGCATGTTATCATAAAAGCAGTTTGCAAACTGTGACTGCTCATTCTTCCCACACGGCCAGGAAGGTGCCATTAGTGATGCCATTATCCTCGCCTTACGCTGCAGAAAGAATTGTAACAGAGGCTGAGAGACTGCCAAGGGCTCGGAGGGAAGCAGTATTTGTACAAGAAAATAGACTCAAAGAAGCTCCTGGCTCAAAGGGCAAAAAGCACTTTTCATTACTCTGAAAAAGACTTAAATAATAATAAGCCTGTCAGGTGTTTAGGTGGAAAATTAAGATAGGACAAAGACACAATAATGAAGTAAACTCTTTAATCATCTTAGTGGTATCTAGCTGTTTTAACATACTAAAAAGCATCTGTACTTACGTAGTTCAAAATGATAATGTAGTGAGAACAACACCACACACTTCCACCACACACTCACATTTAATCTGCTGAGAACATGAAGGAAACGTCTTAACTTTGTGCATAGGTGTAAGTTTTGAACATTTTAGAAACTTAAGCACCTTGAGTTACATGAATAAGTACATAAAGTACATGGATTTAGATTGCCCGTTCCTGTTTACATACCTGCTCAGCTATGAATGCCCATAGAAAAGATATAAGCATTAGCACCATACAAATTGCTTTGAGCACATTGTTCAAAAATTTCACTGCTTTAACTAGGTTGGTGTTTCATTCCTCTGTAGTCTGTAAGTATCTGAGAAAACCTTTCCTCCCGTGTGCATTCAGATTTAAACATGAGATTAGTTATATTTAATCAAGGCTGCATTACTGTTTGCCCCCTGAAAAGATGACAGCAGCATGCAAGGTTTATTCTAAACATTTTTTTTCCAGTAAATCAGCCTAAAATTAATACAGTCCCATTGCAGAAATGCACAGACATTAATATAAAGGCTACTTTTATAGCCCTGGTACCAAGGCAAGTAAAACCAAACACTGAAAATTACATACCCATACCTCAGTGTAGAAAACCTAAAGAGAAACTAGTTTTTCTGAATGTAGGAAAAAAATTGGTTTGTGACCTGCTAAGTTTTAGAATAATTTCTATGGAAGATACTATAGCTGAAGTCCAAAGAGTTCTGAAACCACTAAACATTAGCATTTCCTCTTTATTTTCCACTTCTCTCTAAACACATTTCTTTTGTCCATCGATAAGTCAAGGCATATAACTTCCTCTTTCAAAGTATGGCCTTTGCATAGTTAAGAGGAACTGCCCCAGTAGCTCAAACAAAACTAGTTGTAACATTCAGAATTTGCCAAGATTTGAAGATTGATGCTAGGTGGCAACAGATGGGTCAGAGCTACCTACTCCAAGTGAAATTAGTAACACCTCTGCAAAGGAGCTAAACTGCTTCTATATTGTATTCACCTTGAGAACATATAAAAACATTGGGAGGGGCAGTGAGGGGATGGACATGGAAGTCTTTGCAGGGAAGGAGGAGATTGGCCATAGCTGCACTACTGGGGGAAGTGGGGATTCTGCTGTAAGTTTACCATGCACACAGGTATAAGCTACACTGCTGCTGAGCTGCAGCATTCAGAGGGCTCATGAAAAACAGGATTAACCACAAGTTAGGCATACAGTTTGTCCCCATACAGATCTCTGGAATGGGCCCTGTATGTGAACTAGTGAAACAACTGCACAGGAAACAAAGCTAACCAATGAAGAGATAATGGCACATGTGCAAAAGAGCCAAGAGTCTGAAAAGAGCCTGAAACTTCAAAAGGCATTTCAGAACAGAGTAAGCAGAGCTTGCCCTTGAGCAAGCTATAAATAAGCACATGTTAGTGGCATCACCCAAAGACAATTCAAGACAGAAAGCACTGTCAAGCAAGTATATTTTTGTATGATGTACATCTCCTGCTTGTGCTACAAAGGAGGCTGAAACACCTGACCTAAAATGAGGAGGAAGTGACAAAGACAGGGCTCTAAGTGTTCAAATCCAGGTCAGTACTACTGAAAATGATTCTTTCTTCCACAAACCTAAACTCAAATTAGCAAACAATTTACATTTAAACAGATTTGCTGGTATCTAAGCCTATTGCTTGTCTATGCAGAGCTAGGATGCATGCAATACAAAGACCAGTCTGGTGGTTTATAGCCAGATTTATTTCACCTTACAGCTTCAGCCACTGTGCATGCTAGATCTGTAAAAATCATATTATAATCAATATAAAAACAGCAATCATAAGAAAAATATCAATCTAGAAGTATTATAACATAAGAGCTATAATGGATCAGATAAAATGGGAATATTTTCATTGCTAAAGTATTAGTTTCTATCTCAGGGACCGGACTATACAGAGTTACAGGTAATGAAATACAGATTGGCAATGAAAAAGCAGCTTTTCATGAGCAGGCTGCCTGCTAACTCCTGTCCCATCTACAGAGATCCTCCTTGGCCTTCTGCAGGCAGCAGACCAGCTGTGCTGTTCCACTTCTTACTGGATGCATTTCAGTATCAGAAAAATGAAACACTGCCTGGAATAGAAACTGCCCCAGGCCAGCATTGTCCTCTCACAGGCTGCTGGCCAGCCTGAACACCCAGGTGTAACACAGGACACTGTTGTCACCTCATGATGAAGACTGGCCATGAGCTTCAGCTGCACAACTGTATTTCACAACATTGCATTCAGCTACAGAGCACTTCTGGGGAACTTCTGAGAAATGGCTGCCTGTCTAAGCCATGTTGCTTTGCCATGTTCCTTCCTCTTTTTGATAATCATAGCAATACTGTCTGGCACTTGGATTGTTCTGCCTTGTGCAGACTCATCTTGCAATTACACTCAATGCTGTTTGCTGGGAGGCTGAAAGCTCCAGCTGCAGAGAGGCTGCACAGACCAGCTGCTTGCCAGGAGCAGAAACCTTGGAAAGTTAAGTAGGGAGTGTAATTAAGGATGCCTGTTCCTTTGACCAGGAGAACACTTGGACCCAAGATATGAAGCAGCAATTACTGAAGTGCACTTACAGAACTGTGGACAGGAACTCTAATGTAATAATGAGCAACGAATTCTACTAACTGGGTATGTGATGCATCATTCAAGTGATTACTCACACTGATCACAGCAAACAGAGGCAGAAATATCACACACTCAAGGAAAGAGTGCCAACCTGGCAGAAAAAAACCCCAAAAGATTTCTAATGAGAAAGGAGACTTTTCCATCTGGAGATGACTGGGCTTCCCAGGACACTCTACCTTCATAGAAATAATGGCTCTATCTGCATCTCCATATCCTGGAAATGCTAGAACTAGGCAGGTCTTGGGCAGGAGCTACTTCTTTTATAATTGCATGGTGCTTTAAAGGCTATTGCCATTATTATCATATCTGTGAACATTTCTTGGTGCCAGTGAGGTCATAAAATGCCAGGCAATGGAAGCCACACTTCATTTTACAGTCACAAAATTTTTTTAGACAGAGCAGACACCAAGAAAAAGAAAATTCCCACTCCCCTAACAGCCAATGATATAATTGTGTTTCACGTACCTCAAAGTCTGGAAGGTACATGAGAAATATATCAGTATGAGAAATACATCAGCAACTCAGGAATTTGAGTGCTCCAAGCAAGATGTGCACTTATCACCAAAGTCAGGATTACTGTGCTGGACTGAATTATATAATTATGAGAAGAGAACACTTTTCTGGATGAGAAATCTCAAACTTGGAGCTGACAGAAGAGTGCTCAGGGTGTTCACCTCAAACTTTGCTTTTCCACTGCAAGAGCTATTCCAGTAGAGATTATTTTCCTTTTCTTGTGTCAACCAGCATTCAAGGAGCAAGGTGAAAAAGGGAAAGGTATGGTTTCTGAGGAAGATGCTTAAGTTTCTGAGTTGCTTTTGCAGTTTTGGGTATGGTGGCAGCCACCAAATGTTGGAGAAAAAAAATAAAAATCAGTGGTGGAAGCAATCAAACTTGCTCAAGACAGTTACTGTGTGATGCTTTTCTTAAGCTGAAGTACAGACTACACCAATCTAAAGGTCTAAGGTATAAAAAACATACAAAAAAGTACACTAAAATCTCAAAACTAGTAGGTGAAAACACCTTCCACAAAGCAGTTAAACTGAGGCTGTGGGATTACTCAAACCATGTTTGCAGCGGCTTGGCAAGTTCTTGTGTGTGTGCAGTTGGTGGCTTGAGAAGGGTCCTTGCCAGTCCTGGACACAGATCCACAGCAGGATGTGTCCACGTCTGGCAGTGTTTACTATTGCTCTCCTGCCTCTGGCAGGGAAGGGAGGAAGGAATGGGGACTGGCACATGGCCAGGGTTCTCTAGCTGGCCTAAGATATGAAGAGGGAATGGCTTTCCATCTTCTCAGCCATCAGCTCCAGCTGAGAGCCGCACTGAAACAGCTTCCTTGGCTAGCTTATCCCAACTCTAATACTGTAGCTGACATTAGAGATTCATTTAGGCACTATAGCTGTCAGTGTTACATTGCTTCCATAAGCACATCAAAAACCACACCAAGCCATTGCAGTTTTAAAAACCAAAGTTATTCAGAAAGGGGAAAATGTCAAACAAAAACAGTTAAACCCAAAAGAACTTTAATTTGTTAAGAGCTTGATAAACAAATCATGACAAAGGAGTGTATAGCTCTATTAGAATACAGCTTTTCTTGGTGTCCCAGGGTGGAAATATCCTGACTTGTCAATTTCCCAATCTATCTATGCAGAAGTGAAAATAATAATAATAATGGTAACTTAAAAAAGAAATAATAAAAAAAATACTTAATTGGGCAGGGGAATAAGGGTGAAAAGCTTCTAGCTTTCTCAAGGTAAAAGGCTCTCAACTCTAGAGAAAGTATTGAGTGACATGATATCCTGGAACAGAGCAGTAAGAGAAAGTGGTGATTTACAGTACTTGAGAAAGAAGAAGAGAAGATGGAAGCAAGACCTAGTTGGCATAGTTTGTCATTTGGCCTTTCCACTTTTCCACACTTGGGCTGGTGTCTCTCTGAGAAGACACAAAAGTAAAGTTATTTCTGATCTGCAGTGTTGCACAGGTGTTCAGCAAACCTCCAAACTAATCATAAAACAAATCTCAATGGCCACAAATTCTTTCAGAGTGCACCTGTAAAATATTAAACAATGGTCCTTACAAAAGACAGTCCCACACATTAACGTACTCAGACACTGTCTATAAAGTCTCAGGTTGGTAAGATTAAGTCAAAGACTTTTTTCCAAAGTTAGCATTCATAAACTCTAAGTGTAATTTACAGGTTTTATATCTGATGAGATCACTTCTTGTTTTCCTCTGCTTCAAAGCACACAAAACTCAGGCCAAATTCCATCCTCATTTAAAGCCAAACTGGTTGGTTTCAGATGGGAGTAAACCCCAGGTCAGAATTGGCTCTACTCCTGTATTTCCTGAATGAAAGAGACATGACCTCATCCAGGCATTAAAGATCCTCTATAAGATGAGTCTGCACCTGTCAAACACACAAAGCTAGTGTGCACAAAATTAACTACATCCTACATGAGTCCTCACAGAAATGGCAATGTCCCACTCACCATAAAAATGGAAGGAAACTCAAGTGGTACAAACAGCCTATTACAGTTTTAGGGCAAGGGTAATTTGACAAAATTGGCTGATGTTGAAAAAATTATTTTTGCTCCCAAGAAGTATTGGGCAGACTCAGTTTGGCCAGAGAATACTTTCCATGATGATTCAGGCATGCAAGAGAGGTGGAGAGGAATTTTTCACAAGGGCATGGATTAATAGAACATGGAGTAATGGCTTAAAACTGAAAGAAGTTAAGTCTGGATTAGATACAAGACTAGACTCTTCACTATGGGGGTGGTGAGGCACTGGAGCAGCAAAGAAGTGGTGGATGCCCCATTCCTGGAAGTGTTCAAGGTCAGATTGGATGGGACCTGGCCTAGTAGAAAGTATCCCTTCCTGACAGGGATTGGGAATGGAACTGCATGGTCTTTAAGGCCCCTTCCAATCCAATCTATTCCATGAGTCCAACTTGAAAGTTACTTCAATTGCCAAAATTTAATGCATTTGTACATCCATTTCAAAGTTTTCCAGCAAACAGTGTTTGTAAGGTCTTATTTCAACATTTTGACAAGGAAGTTTTTCTGCCAGAAAGAATCAGATTTAATTCTTCTTTATATACGGAAAGATAATATTCAAAGGCAAACAAGTCAGTTACTGTAGAAGAGAAACAGTCATACTGAACAATAACAACAAATAACAAATGACCCCTTCAATGAAGAGCTGCAAGCTTGCAATGGATTATTTTTTAAATAAAAATTAAAGAAAAACACTAAATAAATACTAAATCCTCTAACAATTGAATCCAAATCAGTATTTAAATTAAAAGAAATCAGTTTTTGCTTAGCCAAGCCCCTTCTTCAACAAGACTAAACTACTTAAATAAGTGCAGCTGATTTTTGCTTCAGATAATGCTGAATAAGATTTGTTGTCAAATGTAAGCTAAATTGCATTTATTCCATCTAAAAGGAATGTAGGTCTTGACTATATTCTTTCATCATATTAAGTATCATGCACTGCTAGTCTCATGCAACACTCAGTCCCAGATTGACATGGTCATCCCTCCTCCAAAGCAATAAGTGTCCATATGTGGAGCTGCAGAAAGAACACAGCCAAGACCTGGTCAGAACACACAGGTTTTTTAGGCACATGCAGAGGAAATGAAGGTCTGTACAGCTCTTGGCTCTGCACAGATTAATTCTCACTCTTAACCAGACTACAGATGCATGTTAATGCTTTTGCTGCTGTACCAATAAGTGTCAGTATGAAGAGTCATCATGCCTAATTCCAGAGCTCAGCACACTTATTTGTCAGATACTCTGGGTTAGCACCATTCTGTTTATTCAATCACACTATAATAAGTGAGATCTTCAGTACAGTTGACTGGGCATTTATTTTGGACTTACCATCACTCATGGATCCAAATTAATACAGACTAAGTACTGAAATCACTGAAGGTACACTAATTCTTTGGAGTATTTCTGGTGATGCACAAAATTACTTTTGATGGCAATTTCAAGAAACAGAGTAGGTGATTTCCTAGCGGGTCCATTTTTGGGTTGACAGCTCCCCATGATCACCTTTTCAGCTTCCACTGGGAAGCTGCTATTTCTTCCCAGTGAGAAAAATTAGGTACCTAGGACCTTGCGTACCACCTTGGGGCTAATACCAGCAGGGGTGAGTACTGCTCTTGGTGTCATATTTGATTAGCAAGAACTCCCATAATAGTTTGATCTCGCTTCTTTAATGTGATATCCTACTCAGTGGCAAGCAGTTAAGCATTATTGATAATATTTCTAGACAGAGATTAGAAACAGCCTTCGTATTTTGTGGTTTCCTTTCTCAGCTTTGGTCTTTCCACACCCCAATGTGTCTGGTTGCCCATGGCTTTTCCCCACTTTCACCAATAAGAAACCTCATAAATAATACACATGTTCACCTGCCTCTCCTGCTTCCCTCTGCACTGACCTTCCTGCAGTACCTCGTACAAGGCAGCCGGGTTACAGACCTGTCATTCTACCATGCAGCACTGGGAATCACTGTGGTGATGGAAACCAAAAATCCAGCTCACATTTAAAGGCGTTTAAGATATGGGAGAGCAAATATAGAGCTTTCACTTTTTATTATGCCTGACTTTTCCACCCCAATTCCTCAGACAAATTCCAACAGTACTGACCTATGTCAATAGCTACTTTTACCTTGCACTTGACTGTGTCACCTTCACTGCAGGCTCACAAATTGATCTATGATTCCCTTTTTCTCCTGATAGTTAGACAGTAGCAGATTGTCCACACATCTCAATTAAGCAGGAAATTCTATAGTTTGACACAAAGGCAGGGGTATCCCCACTGGACATCTTCCCTTCTTTTATCTCTAGAGGGTCTGTGTTTTTCCCTACTATTTTGCCAGGTCTGAATCATCAAGTTTATCAGTGTGGTAGCATGTTACAGCTTTATCAGTTAAACGTACAAATGCATTTTATACATTGTAATCCTCACAAATTCTCTGTAACACAAGAGTGCTATTCATGCTCCTTTTATTTCTACTCAAAAACATTTTATTTCTGCTCTAATATAATGCTACACAAACCTGATAAGAATAAAGCCCAATTACTGTAACAGAACAACATGCTCAGAACTCAAGAGCAAGGCTGATAAGCAGCCAGATAACACACTAACGAGTAAAATTCCTGTCTTCTATTAAATGGCTAATGAATGTATCCACAACACCGGTAGCATTTATAAAGGAAAATATAAAAATGTCCTAATAAAGCACTTAAAAAATGCACAAACTCACGTGCACTTTGAATGTGGACAAATTAGCTAAAAAATAATCTTTTAATGATACCAGTCTTATCTAGTTATGTAAAATTACATAATGGAAATTGGTCAACATAAATATGAGAGATGCAACAGGTGAAGTGACGCGGTACGCCGGCCCAAAGCCACACAGCTGGCCCATGAAGCCGCTCTGGGTGGCCGTGTGAGCAGGGCTGCTCTGGCACCCGCAGCAGCAAGGCTGCTCTCTGCAGCTACCAATTCCAAGAGGCGTTGAGGATCGAGACAAAGAAACGGGAAGGTTCTTTTGTGTGAGTTCCCAAGATAGTTTAACCTTCCCAGAGGGATCAGTGACAAAGAACCCAGAACAACAGTGTGCAGCAACTTATATAGGGAGAGGGTAAAAAATCTCAACCAATTGCAGGGAACCAGGGGAGGAGCACAAGGCAGGGAGTACATTGTACAAACCAATCGGGGATGATGGGGAGGGGAACAGTCCAGGTAAACATAACTGACATGGAGTTTTCTGGAAGAGTGGGCAGGGATTACACTGGCTGACAAGGGAAGAGGAGAGGGCTATGATGAGAGACACAGAAGGAGCTGGAACAGTGGGCAAGTTTTAGGGAAGATGGACAAGGGAAGGGGGGAGGATACATTCTGGAACATACCAAACACAGAGGGAAAACAGAACAAACCATTATAAATTCGTAAACAAAAAACACACCACCACAGTGAAGACTGCTGAACACTTAGGTGTCACTGCATGCATGAACTATTTGTTCACCAAAACACATTATTGTACTTAACCTTCATCTGTCCTGACTAAACAAGTACACCTGCAAAGTAGAGCAATGCTGAGCCTTGGAAAAGAAGGTATGGAAAGACTCTGGAGCAGCAGTTGTGGTCACAGGCAAGCACCTCCTCATAGAACTGTATTTTTAAGTGATTCTGGTACTGCAAATACTTAATGCAGTGGGAGACAAAGACCCTGGAAAAAAATAAACAACACCAGCACTACAGCTGTCCTGTTTTCTCCACAGAAGTGATTTGGACATGAAGAGAGTGGTGAGAGGAGCAAGGCAAATATGGACCAAAGCTGGGATGTGTATAGGACACAAAACTAATGGCCACAAATAGCATCTGCAGCACAGCTTACAGAAGCAACATTACCTACCTTAACAAATACCCTAAGGGTTATAAAGTCTGCAACTATCATAACTTCTACTCTGAAGATTTGTTTCTCTACCTAACAGTGATAATTGTGCTTATTTCTTCATGTTTGTTGGGTAAACAACTAGCAGTGATGGAGCATAAGTCAATCCTGACAAACCTTGCAAAAAGGCTTGTGATAAATGGCAGCAGTTAAGGCCATTGGAAAATAACTCCATATGTAGTGATGCTCTCTAGCTCCCCATCCAGTTTGCTCTCATGACGTCTGGTGAAAAACATCCATCCCAGGAACAACCACAAGAAAGACAAGCAGTGTTTTTCATCTAAAACTAGGCAGAGCAGCCAGTAGGCAAAAGCATCACAGAACACAAGTATGCTTGTTTTTCCCTGGTTTTCCTCTGCGACCTTGGGCATGTCGTTTATTTGTCTGACTCTGTTTCTCCTCTGCAAAAATGGAGATAACGACACAAGAGCTCTTTAGAATTTACTAAGTCTTGAAGGCTGTCAAGTACTAGATGGAGCCAGCAACAAATACAAGAGAAGAAGGCTGGCTGCCTTTGCTGCAAGACAAGAGGTAATGTCTTTGATATGCAAGAGGGCAAATTTACACTACACATAGAGAAGAAATTTCTTACAAGCACAGTGAGACACTGAAACAGACTGGCCTGAGAGGTGATAGAAGCCCCATACCAGAAAACATCCAAGGTCCTACTGGACAAGGCTCCTAGCAACCTGCTCTAGTTGAAAATATCCCTGCTCATTGAAAGGGAGCTGGACTAGATGACCTCTTAAGGTCCTTTCCAACACAAATTGTTTTATGGTACTTCAAGGTGTCATTTCACTGTCCTTGGTGTTTTCTCTTCTGGCCCACTCTAAGATAAAAATCTGCTACTGATTTAATCACCAGAGAAAGGAAAATCAGTTTAACAGGCAGTAGCTTAATACCTTGAGAGAGCTTAAATAAAAACTTCCCAATAATGAAGCATTGACTTGGGTCTAGTAACCCCATACTTTGATCTCAACAGGGTAAATGAAAAGTGAGGCTGCTACATGCTGGCCTTAACATCAGTTTGTCCTCCCTTTCAAAGGTCTCCATTTAGGCCTCAAAGACTCAGAAAGATGACATTTGTAATACGAAATATAATCAGTATTGCTGTTTCGGGCATACCCAGTTGAGGTTTCCATGCCTGTCAGTGTTAGATACAGAGATGGTTTATCAAGCCAACAGCTGCAGCCAGAAGAGAGGGCAGTCACAGCAGGGCTTGCTTGCTCTGCAGCACATCCCTCTGTTTCCCCACCAGCCGCCAGCCTTTGCCGTGACTGCCCACGGTACAGCACAGCCCAAGGTCCCCACAGAAATGGAGCCTCCTGCGCATCCTCTCCCACAAGAGCCATGGGAACTGCTCAGACAAAGCTGCTTTTGGAGCCATAGCCAAAATCCTCACCTCACTGAGTCAAATGGGAATGTGCCAATGACTCCCACAAGGCTAAATTTCACCCTTTGCTGAGACTATGAAGTGTAAACAGCCTTAACTCACTTCCAACACCACACTGATATTTGAAGGCTACAGGAACATGCACACATTCATTGTCCTGTATCCCTCAAACTGCATCAATCTCCATTTTTCTTTCTGAACAATTTCCAGAAGCAGGATATTTTAAAATTTTATTTCATGTTGAATTATACTTTAAAATAAACCCTCATATTTAATTTTATAGTTATTATTCATATTATTTCATGGCATAGGTCAATGATAACATTCAATACAACACATTGTACTGAGCCATGTCACAAGCTTTATAAACATGACATGTCAGATTAAGTAATAAATATTCTCATTTTTAAGGGTGATTACTGATGCTTAGAACCCATGAAACTTCTTACTTTATTTTTTAGGTCAAAATATTTCCTTTTCCCCTCTGTAATGAGATTTATTGTTATTTTCCAGATCAAACTATTTCTAAACTGAAGAACAGCTGCTTTCAATATCTTTGAGCTTCTAGTATTAAACTAAAACAGCCTCTTTCAAGTATGGGATCTTTCAGGGAGTACAATTACTCAGAAATAATGCAAATCCTCTATGTTTTAGCTATATATAAAAGCACATTACATTTCAAACTAAAGTGCTCTGTTAGTCAATTTAAAGTTTCAAGTGCCTTCTAATATACTTCCCTTCAAGAAAAATTCTAATATAACTTTTTTGTCTATGGAAAGAAAACATAATAACACATTGCAACATCCAACACAAAATGTTTCCATATAAATCAGCTCCATGTCTGCGATAAGAAATGGAAGAAGTTGAAATAATCCAGTTTATTAGAAAAGGATACTTTAAATTTTGATTTAATAACTTGGAACTGATAAAGTTGTTCATTTTTCCTCCACAGCAGAAAAGTTGCTAAAAGTTTCAAGTTTCTATGCGACTCTGCTTTTCCAATACTTTCAGGGTTTGATTTATTATTATCCAAGAACAAGCTTCTAATATCAGATCTTTGCCAATAATGCTGCAGCCACAAGGAGGAACATTTTACAGAAGGGAGTCAGAGCAGCACAGTGCCAGGGAGAGACCAGGAGTACCTGCTCAGACCACTAACAAATTTCCCATGAGCA
The DNA here is from genome assembly GCA_013399835.1 of Leptocoma aspasia. Lineage (NCBI taxonomy): Eukaryota > Metazoa > Chordata > Aves > Passeriformes > Nectariniidae > Leptocoma > Leptocoma aspasia. The sequence continues at coordinate 410,492 of VXAX01003616.1, forward strand.
AAGGAATTTCCAGGGCAAATAAGTTAGTTACTGGACCTACATGTTCTCCCACTGCAGGTGACCATTTTCTTTTCATAAGGTAGTCATCACTTTCAATACCAAATGACATTCTGTAACCAGCTTCTCATTCAAGATACTGGCATAAGATTTTATTCACATTGTTTTCCTATCATGCAGCCTCAACAACACTGCCCTGCTGTTCCAGGAAACCAGCTCCCTCGGGAAAAGGAGTTGGATGGAATAGTGAAGTCCCAGTTCCTTTGCTCATCATAGGCTGCAGCTCCCCTCAGGTTTCTTTTGGCTTGCTCCAGCAGTACCAAAGTGAGGATAAATAATTCCTAACTTGCAAACCTAGCTAATCAAAACACTACACATCCATTTTGACTAAGTGGAAGAGCACAGGCATTCTCCTGGCCTCCTAAGTGCAGAACACTCTTGGCACAGAGCAAAGAAATCACTGCCTAAACAATGAGAAACCATGATGATTTTGTGGGCAAAATAATGCATATAGATGGAACTGTGCTGAAGTCGAATTATACACATCAAACCATGGCTTCATCTGGGGCTTTTCTCATTATTTGGGATGACCCAGGAAAAGAAAGATCAAGGCACAGGAGAGAAAGCTGAGCAGCATGCACAGCAGGAAGAAACAGCAGAACATTTAGAGTGGTTTCAGCCAAAGTTGAAGCAGAACCAGCCCCTTTCTCCAGGCACAGACACAAGCATTCCCAAGCACAGCACCCAACCAGAGCTATTCATGGCCACAGAGGACAGCCCTGCTGTGGGGACACCCTGCAACTCCCACTGCCCAGCCCCAGGGGACAGCAGCCACACTGCTCCCAAACATACTCTATAACCACTCGCACAGTAACCTCCACATGGCTTAGTCTGCAGTAAATCCTCATCAGCATTCACTCTGAGGAATTAAAGGATTACTTCACTAGAACTGCCTGAAATAAATACCCTGAAGACAACTTCTTTAATAGTTTACTAAATGAACAAGCCCAGTTTAGTTGATGCATCCCTAAGAGCTGAATAAGATTAAGCAGTGGCCTCTTGTTGCCCTCTCCTAATCCCCATCAACCTTACCCCAGCATAGGCCAGAGCAGGCACCAGGCTCCTCCTGCACCACATCTCAGGTCCCCCACCAGACCCCTCACCTGCCTTCCCACTGGCTCCTGCTTTTGAGGACTAAGAACTCCCTTCTGCTTTGGCCAGCACCAGCCTTAAGAGCCAGGCTGCACATATCTCTCTGTCAGCACACTACAGGGCTGATCCCATAACCCTTTATTGCTGCAGGCAACCCTGCCAAGCTTTCATTTACAACGGGAGCCAGACAGCCCAGAAGAACTAAAAAGCTTGCAAGGAGGCACAGAAAAGGTTGGGCTCTTACAGTCCAACTGCTATGAACACACAACAAATGTACATTAATATAAGGTTCAAGCTCATTTGGATTTTTTATTTTTACCTCCAAACCATTATATGAAGTCTGCAGAAGTTCTAAGCAATATTTTTTTCTTTAAATCAAGCATGGCTTATGTCCAAGTTCTTCCAAAACATCAGCTGAAAGCCCAACCAAGCCAACCTCTAGGCTTCATATATTCAGCACCATTACATTACAGAGATCCCTAAATTCCATAGTTTGTGTCACATCCCAGCGACACCAAAAGGAAGCACAGTGGGGAGACGTTACAATTTTTTTTAAAGAAAAGAGAATCTAGCCACCCTCTCACCCTCTTTGTTATCTCCCCTTCGCTTGTCCAGAAGGAGAAATCAACACATCCAGTGGAGACATCTCAGGTGGGAATTCAATATTAAAATTCAGTTATTAGTGATCCCCTATCCTTTTAACCAATGTTTTCTCAATTTCATGACATAAGCTTCAGACCAGAACACAGTAACTCAGATGACCACTCAATACCAGTCAAATGCCTTGAGGCATTCCTAGATAGTTATAGAAGTTGAAGGAGGCAGAAGAAGAATGTCCTGCCCAAGGGGTTTTCTGCCTGTTAACCATGGAGACCCCTGCATCACTGCCCCCATCTCTCCCATCTACTTCTCTTGCCTGGAAGGCCAGCAGCTCTATGCTCACATTTATTCCAGGCCAGGAGCCAGCACAGGTACACCTAAAGTTAAGACCTCCAAGTTCAAATTAATGCTACTTAATCTGTCACTAATGGAAATACACAAACTTTCCCAAGCTGCTGTAATTCAGCATAGGAAGGTTCTGACTTAAGGCTTAGAGCTGATGTCAGAAACTAAACCCAGGCTCTCTAGGGATTCCATTTTGGCTCCTTCAGACAATGATCAAGCCCTGGACTACACCCTGTGCCAGCTGTTACTAAGAGCAATCATCAGCCCAGCCACAGCTACATCAACCATCTCCACCAAAGCCCAGTGATAACACAAGCAGAAACCCACACACTTTCCCCCACTATAAGGGAAGTCTATTTCTGGAGCCTTAAAAAAACCACAGGAACTCTAATGAATTTAGTGGTACTCTCTCATACTTGCACCATAATTACAGTGCCTCTATATGGACAGAAATATAAATTATTATAAAAATGTTGGCTAGTATGCTTCTTTCTACAATCATCAGGACCTGTGTTATGGAAAAGAACTTTTGGAATACAGGGTAGTGAAAATAAAACAATAACTACACAACTGCAGGCACTTTTTCTGCAGCTATAGTCTCTTTTGGGTTGTTCCTTCAATACATCTCCGAGCAAGTACAATATATCAGCATGGTCTTCATATAAATTTAAATTAAGAGAAAAAGTAATTCCCAATTATTTGAAATAGCAGGAAGAAACATTTCAACTCCCATATGAGGCTTCCACATAGGCCACATGGAAGCAAAACTGTGAGGAACCCATTTCACCTACTTTGTTTGCAATTTTGAAACAAGAGGAGGTTTGGCATCTGCTGCTAACAGCTCAAGTTCACAACCATTTGCAGTCCCCCTTGAGAAGTGTCAGGCAGTAGCTACAAAAGTGTTCTGTGGGATCTCAGATTTCTGTACAGGTTATGTATCGGTACTTTCATCACTTTTCATGAAGTGTTCTAAGTGTTAATAATGAAATCGGCCAGAGACTATTAAATACTGACTGAAGTGACAGCTCTGCTATGTTATTACAGTGTTTGCACAGCAATCATTCTGCAGGTTAAGTTATTTTAGGATGAGTGGTGTTTAAATTAAATATAGTCCCCTGTGTTCTCGTTTCATTTAAAATCTACCACAGACTGCCTGTCTCAACATTGTGCAAAGTCAGTAAGTTTTGCTGAGTCTCATTTGTTTGTTTTGCTTTTACCCCTTAGTATTCTTTTTGCCAGGAAAGATGAGGAATTTGAAAGAGTCCTGCTGCAATATTTCACAGGCTTTCACAGCACAAACCATCACAGAGCATGAACGAGATGGTGGAAACCAGGCTTAAATAATTTAACCCAAGTAGCACACACAAACTCTGCACCATCTTAGCCAACCTAAGTTTCCAACTTTTTCTACAAAAATCAGTACCATATTGAACCAAAGTGAACAAGGACAGCAAATCCCAGGTCTGTTCTATCTAGGTCTTTCTCTATAAGCACAGATAACAGAGATACTGTATTTAAGTCAGAAAGAACAGCTTTCATCTTTGCTATATTGTTAACATGGCTGTACACAAGCACTTACCCACTTAAGAGCATTTTTCAGAGGCATATTATCTCCTTCAGACAATTTATGGCATTAATGAGATTTAACTAATAGCTTTCCTGAAAAGTGAGCACACTGCAGTAGCTGTAATCCACCTATTTCTCAACAGGGAAATATTTAAAGTTGTAGTTTATACTCCACTTTCCCCAGTGGGTTGAAAAGCCGTAACAAAGATTAGCATTGTATCCATTATTAATACTTACTCAAGCACATTTTAATAAACACCACATACATATGCATATAAGTACATACTCTACATCAGCCTTTGAATGCTCATGGCAAGGTATTTCCCAGAGCATACACTGTTCCTGCTATGGCACCAAGTACACTTACTGTTAGCTGAGAGACAGTCCAATTTGTAGGAGTAGAAAGAGTAAAGAGATCAGCACTGTGAGGCTGCAGAAGAGCAAAGACAGAAATAAAGCAATGAGTTAGATGGAGGTCTGAAGGATGGTCCCTCCCTAATGGCACTGCTTAAGAACAAGCACAGCCCACAGTGGGTGAAGAGGTCACATTCAGTCACAGGGCTTATTTCAATTTTAGCGTGAAATAACTATACTAAGGCTGGGGTGGATGAGAGAGAAGAAGAATCAGGATACTCTAATAATAATTTTTATTACTATAAGAGCTATAACTAGACCAAATGAAAACAGTAAAAAGGATAAAAACCTCCCCCTAATATCTGAAGATACTCTAGCAGCACAGGGACCAGTGCATTCAACACAGCAAAGATCAAGCTCGTCAAATCCCAGTACCAGTAGTTTTTCAGAAACAGGACAGACCATAACCAAAATAATCTGACCCACAATCAGCACTATAGCCCCATGTCTATACAACTATTAAAAAAAAAAATTAAAACCAAGCACTACAAAAGACACTTGCTTAGGAAACAATTGTGGTATCTTAATGCACTTCAGCCCCAACTTTCTCTATCAAAGTTACTCATCATCCAGAGCCTGACAGCCTCAGTGACATAAAACCACAATAACTTACCTGCCCATCCTGTAGAAAGGAGCCTACCCAAAACTGAGGACAACCCCGTGCTCCCAGCAGCTCTCGTACTGCAGCCAAACCCCGAATGCCCTCAGACACAGGGAAAAGCCGCAGGCTGTGCCCATCCCAACCAGTCAGGCGCTGGCACAGCTCATTTGCTCATTGCAAACAGGTGGGCAGTGGGAACAACCCAAACAGCCCCAGCTGGGACCCAGGGCCAGCACCCACCAAAGGCAGGCACAGAGCCCACACCTGAAGCACTGCAGTGCAATGGGAACTATCCTAAATGTCAGCTGAGAACAAGAGCACTGCAAGTGAACACAGCTGAAATGGGTAAAGCAAGGTGTCACAAGTTTTACTGAGGGAATCATTTCAAAGTACATTCTGATAATTTTTTTTTCCCCTTTATGTCAAACTTCAGTGTGTGGATCTCTAAAGTCACCCGTGGAAAGGGCATGTGGATGTTCCTAAAGGAGCAGAAGGCAGTAAGGAAGAGGCAGCCCAGGGAATGCTGGGTGAGGGACACCAAATACAATCAGAAGCTGAAAAATTTGTGGCATTTTAATACATGTTAAATCACCTATTCTATGATAAAGGCCAGTCCTTCAATTTAACATGATCAGTGGACTTCTATTCACCTACTTTTTGAAACATTGAACCATGGAAAGCTGGGCTTTGAGCGGTTTTGAGGTGGGCTTTGAGGTGCGCTTTGAGCTACACTCTGTTTAGGCACCCAAACTAGCCCATTTCTAGGGCAAAGACGCTGATCTCACCAAATCTGACTGACAGTGGGGCTTTGGAGAGCAAAAGCATCTCAGGTAGGGTGAACATGCTCCCCACACCGCTCAGCACCTCTCTCCTCTGGACCCACTGATCTGCTCAATGCCAGACAGAAAAAAAAATGCCAAAAGCATGCCAAATCCCCTTTTTCAGCCTGAACCCATCTGCTGAAAAGATCAAGCAGAGACCTGGAATTTTGTGAACATCAACCAGGAAATATTTTCTTCAGTCACTGAACTTCAGTGAACCTTGTGTGCACGTTTGCCTGGCTGCTACAATTCTCATTGTCTCCCAGGAAGCTGTTGAGAGCATTTTGAAAAAGCTAAAAATTGTATAAATGTAGCAAATTAATTTCTTATATTTTAAAATACTGACTAGACTAGCAGATTTTATAACTAATGCATAAAAATTTCCTTTTGCTTATTCTGCCTTTAAGACTTCATTTTATGAAACCACCTTTGTAAATCCTCTTTTGCTACTTCCTATTCATCCTTTTGTTCAGATCTTTTTGAGACTCAGCCCAGATTAGAATTCATCATGTCTAAAAAAATGAGATGATAAAGGTATTCTTTCTTCAATGTGCATCTCTAGCCTTTCTTGACAGGCTGTCAAGAAATATGTCTCTAAAAAGCCAGGTTAGATCCTCAGAGACAACCGGTGATGCAGTTCTTAGTAATGTGCTAAAACCCAGTCAGAGTACACCTTATTGTTGCTGTGTGCAGTGATGTGACATGTGAGTTATTTGTTTGCTCTGCCATAAGATGGCATTAGGGGATATAATGTGAACAGATCACTCATTTGTGGCAATATTTATGGTGCTGCTTTCGAGGGATCACTCAATTCGAAAGCAGATGGCAAAGCATGGATATTCATGGGCTATTTTAAAAGCTATCTTAGGTAAAATGTTTTCACACAGAGCAGCTAAAGCCTGTAACATTCTGATATTTTACAACATTTATTACTTAATGTTTACATATATTTACAATAAATCTTCATAAATGCTACTCAAGCAAGAATTTGCTAGTTCCAGTTTTTATTACAGTATATCCCATGAGCTCTTTATAGCTCAGGCCCCTGACCCTGCCAATATCTACACATTACTTAAATAATACTCAGCTGAGGGGGGCCTACTATGTTCAGCAGTGTTTCTAGCATGGCAAACTCTGGAAACATGTGATGTGTGTCAAGATTTTAAGTTATCTGGGGATTAGAAACCTCCATCTCATGAGAGCTAAAAGGAGTCTAGCTCTAGAAGTGATGATATTGTCTGCTCAGAACTGCAGAATCCTTCTAAGGTGTTACTCTGAGCATCCAGAAAACAAAGGCAAGAGGCAAGGAGAGCTTAAAATAGACCTTGTCCCTGGTGTGGCAAGACCAGGGAGGTTTTCCAAGGCTCTGTACCAGCCAAGTGCCATGGCAGTTGCTGAGTCTGCCCAATGTCTGCAGCTCCCTAGTGGGAAGCTCTGTGGAAAACCCTTTTATTCCTTTTATTTTAAAGTAACCATGAAGAAAGCCATGTGGTGGGGGAGTGATGTCAAATGCTAAAGGCAGATGAACAAAACCAGTCTGGTCTACACTTGACAACACATCATTTACTGATATTTCATTTCAAAAATGAATGAAGTAAAGCACTGCTTTAATAAGGCTCCTTTGTTTGTCAGAAATAAAACATAAAGCATTCAGAGGCACAAGTGGGAAAATTATGAAGGAAGAGGAGTAAAAGTCCACTTCATGCAGTTTTCCTTGTAGAAGCCATTCTTGTTATGCCCTGGTCTCCTTGCCCTCCTAAAAGGAAAGAAATAGTCCTGCAGGTGGACAGTAAACAAAACTTCAACTAGATGGATTGTTTCAGGAGACACACCCCATGCTAACAGCACTGGCTGACTAACCTCAAAGCTGGTCTTTCCTGTGAGGAAAGACCTTTTCCTTTATGCTGCTGCTGGAGTGTCCTCTGGGGCTAACTGTGCCTGGCAATTAGGAAGCTGACTTTAACATCACAGCATCCAATGTTATATCTAACTTTGCCCTTGAGTCAACTGGTAACATCAAGGACATTACCTATTGGCCTACAAATAACAAAAATGAGGCATGATTGTAGAAATGATAATACTCCTACATTAGCACAAAGACCTATAGGTTCTAAGAAAATTAAGGATACCAGATGTTACTGTTCTTTCCAGTTGCCATGCAACCACAGCCACCCTGCTATGCTTTACCTTCCTAATCTCCTTAACAGCTAACTCTAAAACAAGAACAATTAATTCCCCAATGAACAAGACAGGACATGACCCAGTCCCGTGGTTACAGGAGTACTTTGATTGTTTGTATATAAACACTAAACAGATACAGCAGCAGCACACAGCTGGCAGTGGCACAGAGCTGGCATTTTGTACAACAAACACAAGTCATTGTTGCAAACCATGAACTTTCCTGTAGCACAGGTTTCTACAACTGCTCCTAACAGATATTCCTTATGCTGCTGAGGAGACAGTCATTGCCAGTTCTCTGGGGATCCAAGCAGCCTCCTACCCTAGAAACCCAGATAGAAATGAGTGTGCTGCACTTGAGCTGTAGAGGCACTAGGACATATACAGCCCACTTATGCCCTCTGAAAATAGCTTTATGAATAATGATCATATTTTCTCTTTTAAGAGTGATGTCTCAGGTGATCTGCTGTGTTGTGGTTTTTAAACAAACAGCTTCTGTACCATATGTATAAAAAGATGTGATATAGCTGTGCTGAATCAGATCACTTCCATTATCAATAAAATGGATGGTGAACAGTTGCTTCTCTAACAAATATTTGTGTATGTTTATAGATTTAGAGAAAGTAATAACTACTCAAAAATCCCTTTGATTCTGATGTGATTCTCATTTGCACCAGGCATAGATCCATGATACTAATATTTCTACATAGCTTCCTGACACAGTGCAGAGCTGGTGAGCAGCCATAGAAATTATTCAATTAGCACTGAATATGAAGATATCCCAGGGTTTCTGATTCAGCATTTAAGATTGTATTGTAATAACTATAGATTGTACAAGTGACATGCCAGTTTTGTGCAATGCCTTATTTCACAATATGGGGAGAAAAAATATATGAAAGGGAAAAAAGGTTGTTCTATTAAATTTTCTGTGAATTCAAGTTGGAGCTTGGGGGGAAGCATGTATTTGCATATAAACTGTGTAGGATTAATAATGAAGACATTTCATATTTCAAAAATTATAGCTTTCTGATATTTTTAAAGGTGTTCTTAAGTGATAAATACTTCAGTTAAGCACATGATAGATATGCTCTCAAACATTTACAAGTGGTGAAAATTCTCTGTGCATCAGCTGTAGAAAATACTGTATTGGGAAGGGCAACATATTTCGCTGTGCAATAAGATAGTGTTAAATCCTTTCTTTTTCACACCTCCTGTGAATGTCCTGTTTCCTCCCAAAACTTCTCATGATGGATTGCTATTCCTGCTTTCAGGCCACTGACAGAAGTCACCACATCCTCCCAACATAATCAGATTTCCCAGGCCGAGCTGTCTACTTTTGATATAGAAACTTTGACAATCCTGCAAAAACCAGGAAAGAATTAAACAGCTACATGTGTCAGGGCCTCATCTTCAGAATAACAAAATTATATGTTGGTTAAAACACAAAGAGCACACCCATGCCTGGAACTCTTCTTCCAAAGATCTCCTCCAAAGGCTTCCAAGGCATGGTTGGAAATGCAGCACTGTAGCCTGTTGTGTTGGCCGATGAAGAGAAGAGCAGAACTGACTGGTTTCTCCCAAAAAGTATCAATAAATGGATGGTTACCTGTTAGTTTGGGGCTTTTAAGATGAAGGCTGATTGGAAGCAAGTTAGCATGGGCAGGGATGTTAGAATTTAGTTGGTCTGACAGGGAGCAGTATCTGAACTATGTTGTGTGTAAGTCAAATAGATCTTACCCTTGGCTTCATAGCACAAGTATGTACTTGTCTGAATTATGCTGTCATGAGTTCATCAGGTTTTAGAGTTTGCCAATTTTCATGCACTGTTATTCAAAGCTAAGTTCACAGAAAAAAATCACATGCTGTCTGCATAAAAAGCTCTGCATAGCTGTGTTCTAGAGCCAACTCACACTTCAAAGTCAGAAATGATCATGTTAGGCTATAACTTTTCACAGCAGCAAGCACTGGTGCCATGATTTCCTATTACTGTTTCTCAAGCACATCCAAATGCACAAAGGAATTTTTCAGTGTCATACAAACTAATACACAAATCAGTTAAAACAATACTATAACATTCTGATTGTATACTTAGATTATTAATTGCTAGTCCAGTCCTCATATTTTCCCATCTTCTCATTATCTTGTTATTGCAGTGGATGAATGATAAGGGAGAAAGACAGACAAACCTGAATGGTATTGTAGCCAGAGGGGCATTTAAAATATTGCTCTGCACCTGGGAAACAGGTTTAATTGCTGGTGCTGTCAAAATGTTTTAATGTAAACAGGTTTCCTGATGGATCACATTTGCTTACTGAGAACTATTACCCCCTAAACACAATCCACTTTATGGTGGGGCTTAAAACCCAGGTATCGTAAATTAGAGCAATTAAGCTTTTATGATTAAAGATGCTTCATCTGCTTTTAATGCCTCAAATTATAGAAACTATAACAAGCCTTCACATTAAAATTTAAATAGGATTAAGAGTCTGAAATTCTCTACAAAGTAGGTGTCACAGGCCTGATTCTTTCTAAGTTGGTACAGAGTACAGACATAGGAGGAAGGCAGCTCCTGCTTCTTTCTTTTGGGCAGCTTGGAATTGGCCTGGCTGTTGGTGTGCATCAAAGAGACTGAGAGTGCCCTAACCTGTACACATGAGGCAGTCTTTGATGTGCCCAGGGAACACTGGGACTGCCTCAGCCATGCCTTCTCTGTTGGCTGGTGCTGCTCTCCCTGGAGGCACCACAGAGCGCTGCCCGCTCTCTGTGCCTGCGCACTGCCCTGTGCCTCGGGGGCACTGCAGCACCTTTGGCACAGGCAGCACCTCCTCTTCCCCTATTCCAAAAGAGCACTCACCACAAAAACACCTGCACGTGAATTCAGAGATGATTCTGATTACTCTGTTGTATTTGATTTATGTAAGCGTCTTATCCTATTCACGTTACTCCTGGTAATAACTTCTGAGAGCAGGTTTCATATTAAGGAGTGTTTGTCAAAAGTAGATTTAAAATCTGTAATTATAACATCTGCTTCCACAGCATATTTATATTCTGCTCATCCATTCAAGATACAGAAACATGGATCTTATTTGACCAAGCACCATTAGGTAAGGAAGCTCTGCTTTCAGATCTGCATATTGCCTCAGAATTTAAAGGGAAAAAAAAGTAAAATAAATGAAATTATTTCACGTAGGTGGTACATGAAAGAGGAACCTCAATTCATCTTATAAATTATTCATGGTGAATTATCCACTTGACTTATAGAGACAAAGAAGGTGCATTTTCATACTATAAAATCTACTCAGACTTAAAACCTGTATTAATATGAAGTAATGTGTGATTATCATTGGAGATGTACTTTTAAATAATTTTTATGAAATTCAACTTTTACTAAGGACACTTACTAAGTATGGACTCTGTTCCCTGGTAAGAGCAGTCATGTGGAAAGTGAAATGCAAAATTCAAGAAAAACTAAATGTCACACAACTTGGTAGACCAAAGTTCTTTCATTCTTTTGAGGGATGAAGCAAACAAGAAAAGTCCAAAACACTCTAAGGGCATTCCTCAAGATTTCTGATTTCTGTTGTGAGACCACAACTTTCTCTGTGTGTACCACAGCAGACTTTAGAAACTGTTTGTATTTTTCGTAATATTTAGTAGTTCGGACTCATAAGATCCTTTTGCTAAATTGTGGAAAGTCAAAGCCCTGATCCTTTCAGCCTTTAATCATGTTAACGATGGAACTGTGAACATTCCCACTGATTTATTGCTCAGGTGAGTGAAAATACATACATACCTTCATGTTAGCAGCCTTAGAAACACAGGATGGAAACTTTTAGTCAAACAAGGCCAGTATTCCAACACTGAAACACTACTATCAATCAATGCCCTACTGAAACAGAGTTCTAGACTCAAAACAATCCTTTTCTTAGTAGAAATCTCTCCCAGAGTTTCACTACTATAAGAATTTGGAACATTTTCCCCTTATTTGTGTTCTATATTCATTCCTAGTTGTACCATTTTGGTCTGCTTCAGCATGTTAGGATCAGGACTGGACTTGAAGATGCTCTAAGTTTGATTAATACCTCATTTTTTTAGCTGAGATCCAGTGTCACACATCTCACACTTGACTAAACACCCCTGTATCAGCAAAAACTCATCTCTGATAGCTAAAATCCTTTGCTGATCAAACATAACTCTGCTAAATGAGAGAAACTGAAGTATTCAACAGCTCCAGAAACCTGTTCACATGTGACAGCCCAGACTGGAGAGATGTAATAATAGCTTGCTACCTCCCTACAACACACACCAACTAGTTCCCATGATGATCTCATAGTTTAGGGCAGTTATTAACACTAGGAAAAACTGGATACCTGGTGAAGCCATCTAGATGGTGTGATGGGATGGGACATAACAGCTTTTCTCTAGTGATGACAGCAGTAAACCCTTCCAAATTTGCAAGATTATTGCCATATTTCGTCTTTCCCAGGAAGGTTCTGGCCCACCAACTCAACAGTCAGAAACCAATGTCATACTTTACTGTCCCTCTCTCCAGTGAACAGGATGTCATTGTAATATTGCTGGGCATATTATGGGCTCCTCTTGGTCCAGTAATCACCAACAGCCCTGGCAACTAACAACAGATTATACCACACCATGCACAATGTTACCCGTGGTCTGCCATTAGACTTTTATGCTAGCAGAGTCCATGTTTCCTGAGGAAATAGAAGCTAAAATCCAGTATTTTATGAATGAAAGGAAAAAGAAAAGAAAGTGTAGCTTACCATTTAAAATAAAAAATGTACTTGCAATGAACTTATAAGAATGGGGGTCAAATTGAGATGCCAGAGTTGTTTAAAACCACTCGATATTCAAATTCATATGGTTTTTTTCTGAATGTTAAGATACATTTTTTGTTTTAATCAGGGTCTTTTCCATTGCTTCTGTTAACTAGTGGGATTTAGGCATGTGCAGTCATGCTTCATTGCAATAGTAGGACTGTCACTAAGAAGATTTATAAATTGATGCAAAAGAAACCTGATATGCAAAGTTATACCCATACCTCTTCAACAGGATGTCAGATATTTCATTCAGTTCCCCATATTTTATTTAGAGTGATACAAATTTTGTTCTGAAGATACCTTTCCATTTCAACTTATGAGTAACTGTAAGATCTAAAATTATATTTTTTAGAATTCATTAATATTAATTGGTTTTAATTTCATTCATAGAATTTAGAGCACTGTTTATTTTCAAGGAAATAGTATAAATCAGTAAAACAAAAATCATTAAGTTGTGATGCTATTGTATTAATTTATTATATCATCCAATACTAGTAGAGACATAGCTCAGAATCAGAAATTCATCAAGGAGCTTTTATTTTGAGTCCTAACCAGATGACCTTCTGTATTTAAACAGTATTTTTGCTTAAAAGTATGCTTTTTAAAAATAGTAAGCCTTAGAATTGGCAATTAGAAGTTTTAATTATAATGCAGTCTTAGAATAATTTGTTTCACCTCACCTTCTTCTTTCTGTCAAGAAAGATGCATCTTTTTCCATTTCAGATATATTTCTATTAATTACTATTAATTAGTACGAAGTTGTTTGTGCTTTACTTTTACCTTTCAACTTTTAATTCAAAGAATTAAATGCACTTGCAAAGGATTTTTCCTTCAGTAGATACATATCAGAGACAGGCTGAAGCTGCAAAGTTTGCATCTGTACCTTCATTTTCCTTAAAGACACTAGGAAAACAACCAATAATCTGCATAATTTTGGAAAAGAAACAACTTCATGACAATTAAGAAGACAACTTAAATCACTTTTAAAAAAATTTCTTCTAGCGAAAGATAATTAAAAGTTTCCACTCTTGAAGATCCAAAATGCAGCTGTGAGATCCATAGCTGATCATCTCCTAATCCAAACAAGGCAAAGCAGAGAGCAGGAAGCTCTGTGCCTTTGCTCCTTTCCTGCAGCTAAGCAGCCACTCTGCTCCTTCTAAAAGTAATCAAAAGGGATTTGGACATTGCTAGCAGACAGACATGGAACTGTCATCAAAATATTAAAACAGAGAAAATAAATGTAGAACAATCTGAGAAAGTCTAGCCTTGAAAAATCAGCTTTTACCCTTCAGTTAATTAATTCTGGAGAAAATTTTTGATCAAGTCTCATTTTTAACCTTGCTGTCAGTTGGTGAATCGGCCTGTTTTTCTCAAGTGGGTGTTGGCTGATAGCAATGTCTTATCTTATGTCATACATCTTCAAATACTTCTATTTTTTAAAAGAAGACTTACATTGAGAAAGGACAGGAGGTCTTTTGAAATTACAGTACAATGCATATATTTAAGTTTACTTGTAAGATGTTTCAAGATGTGTGTGCTCCACAATGTGCCTATCATGCATTTTTTTTTGATTTATCATCGAAGCAATAATTTGAATGTCCTTTTCAGAAAGGACAGCTTTTTGTAGAACAAATTGTTTCATAAACACCAAGAAAAGTCATTATTCTTGTGGTCTTAACCCAAAACTTCGATATTTTGGGGAGGAAGTGTGGGGGGGGGAGGGAGAGAGGGTAGGAGAATACTGATCAGATAGAAATTATTACTGAAAAGAAAGAGAATTACTTTTGCTACTGTGAGAGGGACAATAGCAAAACAGCTCTTGCAACTACTTTCTAAATTGATTCATAATTACACTGCAGCACTGCACACTGCAAAGTTGTTTCTACACTAAACATCAGCTTGGACATGCTCACATTTTTTGGAGTGAAAACAAGTATGCATTTTTCTCTAGAGGACTGCATTGTGGAAACATTTGCATTACAAATGTGACATAGAATTTCATATACCTTACATGCTTGCTGGAAACTGACCCTGTACCATAGGTTTGAAATTTATTATGTATTAATTACAGCTTTGTGTTTACACACAGATTAGCAGGCTACCTAGTACTTACATTTTTGCTAAGAAAAATCTTCTGGGAATGTGAATCACTGACTTTGGCAGTTCCTTTACTAGGAGACAGAAATGCAAAAAAACATGCAAGTTAATCTGCATTTGAGCTGTGTCAAATGTTGGATTGTAAGTGTTCATGATGCTTACCCAATTACTATTTTGTGTGAGGGAAGAGTAGAAAAACAGTGCTAAAACATTGCACGAAATTCAAAGTTAGCAAATTTTTACAATTAAAAAGGTGTCTTTGAAAGACCTTTCTACAAATTTTATAGGGTAAAGACAAATAAAATCAATGTACAGACAACTTAAATAATGTGTAGATTATTTAGGCTTTTCTATAATTGCTAAGTGAAGACATTTTCTTCATGGCTCTATGAAAACCTCTTGTTGAGAAGAAAAGTTTTACAAAAGGCTTACCTATTGGCAGTTACTTTTGCAGGAGGCGAACCTAGTGAACTCCCATCTTTTCAAAGAAAATTTCAGTCCTGGATACAGAAATTGTATTAAAAGTTAAGATCCATCTCCTGTAAGCTGCAGGTTGTCTGCAAATATCCCCTGATCCACTGTGCACCTTGTATCCTGCTAAAGAGGACCAGAAGCTTTAATTCATGGTTTATAAATATTGCTCAGGGTACTTGTCTTTTCAATCCTCCTCTGTAATTTCTTCCTGTGTGAAGTTCCAAGAAACAATTTTTTCCCACACAAGGGTCAGGGTGGACACAGAGCCAGAGCAGAATTGATGGCTGACCCTGGTACCAAGCTGTGGCCCACACTCATGGACTGGAGACAGGCTGAGGACTAAAAGGACTCCCAGCATTTCAGATGCTGCTCCCTGCCATTACCTCAGTGCCTCAACGCCTCAGAGCAGCTCACTGGTGCAAACTGCTCTGGCTGTGACTGCTCAAAAATAGAAACTTAGACCACCACATACAAATTCCAGAATAGATATTTTTATAACCACACTTGGTACAGAAGCCAGATTTCTTGTATTTCAGTGAGTGCTAAATATGACCCTCTCTATGGTTCTTGCTGTCAAACAGCACAATGGTTAAAACACCATTAGAAAACCCAGATATCCATCTCTATCATATTTGCTGCACTGCTGCTACCTACCCTAACCCTTCCAATTAAGCTTAGGAAGCTGGCTGCAGAATAAACCTATTTTAAAAATTGCCATAAGTTTTATTCAAATAAAAGATTAAAACATTTTTTTGTTGTAAACACAATACAAAATATCTGAAAGGATATTTTTCTGAGTGACAGCTGAAAATCCATTATCTCTAACATGTGCAGCAGAAATTTCACATCCATGCTCATCACAGCATAAAAGGGCCTGAGAAAAATCTATCCAGTTCAGTGACCTATTATCCATGCTATTTGGTTGGATGCAGCCAACACTTTTTCATTTGCATAAAACTCAGGTTTAAAAATGTTTAAGATTTCTTTACCCTTTTAAAGGAAATACAAAACATATGCTGTACTACAGTTGTATATCATACTAAAATGGTATTGTGCAAATCATTCAATATGCACTGCAAAAAAAAAAAAAAATCTGTTCCCTATACATCAAGGGAACCAGTACTTAAGAATGGTGAGAAAATGGAACCTGCAAAGTACATTAACACCTGAAATGGAAACATTAAGGTGCACAGTTTTGAAACACAGCAGGACCTGTAGATACAGAAGGGAATAGTGTGGAATTTGAAAAGTCCCCACACATGTTTTCAACCCACATTTCTGTCAGTATGAATGTCATGATGGACACATATGTCTGCACCTTTAAGTTTCGGTTCCTCTATTCCTTTGCTTGTGACATAATACCTCTGCACAGAAACAGCCCACACAGGAAACAGGGCAATTTCTCACACCCTCTTTTTTCAGGATTTCTGCTGCCTTTTTTCCTCAAGTCATCTCTGGATCTCAGCAGGCTCAGCTGGAGGCTGCTCTGAAGGAGCAGAGGGCCATCCCTGAAAAGCAGTCCTGCTTTGGCAGCCTTATTTGCTCAGTTGTGTACAGCAGCAGCTTGTCCTCTGACAGGCAGCAACTCTGCAGGTTTTGTTGACTGTGGGTACAGAGAAAAAATCCCAAACAGTGATGGTTTTGGCTGAAGTCATATTGGAAGGAGCCCAGTTATTCCTCTCCTCTCCCCTACTAAGACTGGCAATGTGCACCTTAGGAAGGTGCTGTCCTTGTACAACTGGCACAAACTTTGTAGTATTTATTAGGCAGAATACAGAATACAATTTTGGCAGTGTGCTGTATTGATTATGGATGAACTGCAATGGTATCAATGAAGCTGCCTTCACTACTGACTGCTTCCCATTGTGTAAGATAAGAGCATTCACAGTTAAAAGCTGTTCCTTCATCTTTCCTCAGGAGCCAGAATTGTGGAGGCGCTTGTGCACCCACTAAAATCAAACTGGAATTGTGTCTAAAACTTTTCCACAGCCACAGGCTGTTAATGACTGCAGTGCTCACAAGAAGTCTACTTTTATATTTAATGCTTTACGGCAATATATACCAATAAGATTTGCACCACTTTACTTAGACTTTCAGCTTTTAAGACACATTTTTCAAACCATAAAACCTATGGATAAATTTTTCAGTGGGTGGGAGCATACTCAAAAAGAGATTAATAGGAGAAGAAACAGGTTGCAAAAGGGATTTAAGGGATGAAAATCTCAACAAGGATACAGAACCATAGAAACTCCCTTAAAATTCCATTTAACATGTTAATAAAGGCTATTATGTACAGGAGTGTCCTGAGGGAACAAGACAGATGCAAATATTAAGAACAAAGTAATAGCTAACCTTCAGGTTTTGGATTAACATGTGCTATGATTCAAGAACGTCCATGAAAACCCATCAACTACAGTCTCTACTCCTTTCCTTTCCCCAGGTCCACATAGCAAAGAACCATTTAATACTCAAGCTAAGAGGCTTAAGTATTGGCTTTTGCACAATTTTACTGCTTTTCTGTCACCTGGGCTACAGCTATGACTATTGCTACTACTGATAAAAAAATAGAAGTTCTGCTTTTGCTGAGTGCTTTGAAGTATTTAGGTAGACAATGCAATTAAACATAAAAATAATCATCAGTTTCTCCCAGGGAATGTAACAGAAAAATCTTACACAATTCAAGGTCAACATTTTATAAACAGATTATATAATATTTGTTGGATATGACAGAAGAATGGAATGGTAAAGCAGAAAGCCAGAAGTGACTACTACAAGATGTCTTTGTTCAGTTAAAGAGCAATTTCTGATTGGAATGTAAGCAATACTGGAATAGAATTATTTTTATTTACCCCAAAGAGAATAAATAAAAAAAGTAAGTTCAGGTAAGAAAACTGCAAAATTAATTTTCTTTACTGATGGTATTTAATACTTTTTGTAACTAAATTTCAAAGCACTGGAGAGTTCACTACCACTATCATATTCATTTTGTAGACATGGAAATTGAGATACATGATCAGAACCTGTATATATATATATATATACATATCCAAGAAATTGTCAGCACTGAAGAGCAGGTTGTGAAACCGGCAGGCAAATGGATATAAAGAGAGGGAGTGCACATGTAAGCCATGCTGAGCACCCACACAGCTGCTATTTGTCTGTTATCCTCCACACATAATGATCTCTCTTAAAGCAAAAAGGTAGCCATACAAATTTCTATCTGTTTCTTATTGCACATATTTTTTTCCTTTATTTGATAAAACAGATTTAAATTACTGCTGCATTGTCAGATTATGTTTCTCTGGCCTATTTTATGAAATGCATCTGCTGAATGTGTGTCAGGTGACAATTTTGCCTGGTTGGATTTAATGTGACTGTCAGACATATAGGCCATTTCACCAGTGCCTCCAGAAGTAAGGACCGCCATTCCAAGTTCCCAATAGCTGACAAGTGCACAAAAGGTGTATTTTCAGTTCAGCAAACTTGCTATCATCACTTCTGCTTTTTGTTTATTATGCAAACCAATGGCATTCAGTATTTCTGTAGAGTTGATAATTGCTAATTATGGAAGGAAAAGTTATCTGATTGTCAACCATGGAATCAAATGAATTGTGAAAATATTCCATCAAGCATTTAACAAAAGTGTAGGAAAAAGACGAACTAAAAATAACAATGAACGTGTTCTTTGTGTTGAAAGATCATTGGCAGAAGTAAATCACTCAAAATTCAGATCCTTATTGCTTAATCATCTCACATTTCATTAACCACAGCTGCCAATTGTCTTGTGCAATGTGAATTGCTTTTCCTAATGAAAAAAAAAATCGTAGGCTAGAAATCAGTTTCACTAAGATGCAGAGTTAGAATGCAAATATTAATTTCTGAATTAATTCATGACAGAGGGCTTGGCCAACCTGAGCTAATCACACCCCTGGGGTCCTCTAATCCTCTAAAGCTGATTATCTCATGATTGTCACACCCACTGGGAGTTGCCTTTGTCATTAGCAAATTCAAACTGTAGTTTAAAAAAAAACCAACTTGTTTTGATGCTAAGGTTGGGTAGTGAATAGCAGCTCCAGCTCTAATCATTTGGCTGGCTGACAGGAGGAAATGTACTCTAGTATGTGTCGTTGCTCCCTCAGAATTACCAGGATTGGGGAAGAACGAACAGCTACCAAGTCAGGAGGCAATAATATATACTGATAAGACAGGTTTGTCCCTCCAAACTAAACACAGATACCAGTAATAAATACATGCTATTATCCTTTTTTTCCCATTCATTATTTTCTGAGTTTGTTTTGAAGGAAAATTAGCATCAAGACATGAAGATATTTGTGCAACAAAAAAACTGTGAATATGGTTGTACAACACATATCATGATGTCCTCGACAAAACCTGTATTTATCCAGTCTGCACAAGCTGCAGGTGGAGCAGACAAATTCACAGGATGCATTTGAAACAACTGGAAGTGAGCAGGTGACATCTGTCTCCAGCAGGTACTTCTTAATTCTATTTACTAGATTACATCAGTAGAGAACTCAAGTCAAAGATTAAAGCATACTGCTGGGCCATTTACACATGCACAGCCCCATTGTAAAGGAGTTTCTCCAAGTGAGATAATTTTAGTTGTGTTCTGTGAAACTCATGTTGTACAAACACTATAAAATTTGAATCTGTGTCAAGCTGCAAAATTGTGCAGAGAAGCTGGCACTGAGGGTATGATTTCAATTATTCATCACAGTTGTTCAATTTGCATTGTTTTTCTGCCCGCATTTCCAAGCTGCTGGAATTTGCTTGATACATTAGCTGTCTAACCACTGTATTTAAGTGCAGGATAGTGGCTTTCCACTCCCTAATCCAAACACTACTTGTGTCTCCTTTGAACTGATTACATTTCTCCTAATGACTCTGTATTTGTGGGATTCTTTTTTCTCAGTGCTTGTTTCAAATAAAAAGCCAGTAATTGCAGGTGGGCAGAGGTGTGCCTTCACTTGCAGGTATGGGATATGCTAGAATGCAAAATCAATTAACTTGTGCAGGTAGTATATGAGAACACTCCTGATACTGTTTTGAAATTCTAGTATGACATATTTATTTTGGATCTATACATACATTTAAGGTTTCACTCAGCTGTAGTGTCCAAACTATATTGCAAAAGTGAGTCTTGTTTAGTGAGATTTACACAGATCTCCTGAAGTTTCCATAGGAGATCTAACACTCCTTCTGCATGAAAGCTTGGAAAGTGCAATAAGATGTGTATTTTGTGAAAATGTGTAACATGATGTGGAATGTGCATAGCATGGCTCATGATGTTCCAGCAATATAAAGAAGTGCAAGATCTGCTGTAAAAGTGTAATTGTGTGTGGTTTGCAATTAATTTTGCACGCAACCTGAAACTTAGGCTACTAACTTAGCGTTCTTTCTTGAATGAGCTGAGAAATTTTTATCAGGCAAGTTAAAGTCTATTCCACCTCACACACTGTGGATCTGTTCTCTGTCTATTGGTACTGCATGCATACAAAATTCCTGTGAACATTTGTATTTCCCTCAGGTGTGCTGTAGGGCCTCTATTCAGTGGCCCACATTGGATATGCATGCTGAGAAATCCGAACTGCACAATGAAAAATTTGCACTGAGTTTCCCATGTACATTCTATGAAATTTTCATTGTAAACAGGACATCAAATTTTACCAAAACAAAGTAGTAAAATTGTGCTAATTACACAAAGACACAGATGCACACACAGACAATAAGGTCTTGAAGATATTATAGAATTTTACCAAAACTCTACTGACAGTGGTGGCAAGATTTTTACTCAAATCATCCTGATTCTGCATGAAATTGGAAATGTTTCACATAAAATATTTTTAGGCATATTTTTGTTATAAGCTTTTAATGAGCTTGACAATCATAGTGCAAGTTTTATAAATTGAGTTTAATCTGGAAAATTTTACTATTATAATTTCAAAACCAATGCTGCCAATCTCCCCAAGTCTTTATATACATGCTATTTTCATGCAGCCCCAGCTCCCTCTTGCAAACACACATGGAATCCTTTAAACTTTAAGTAAATTACTCATGTTAAAATTGAAAAGCAAGAACTGAAAATTAAACGCTTTATGCACATGGTCCAAATAAAAACCAGCCACCACTGGCCACAGAAAACAGATTTCTTTAAATTGTTTTACAGTGACAGAAAAGCTTCTACGCTGGAAATTATGGAGAATTACTAAATACTAAAATCTCTGAATTAAAAGTCATATCTCTCAAGCAAGTTATCCATCTACTCAAAATGATGATTTTAAGAGGCTAAAAAAACTGAAAAAATCTAAATCTCTAGGATCATGTAAAAAACAGGTATCAGAGTGTATGCATAATCAGAATTTAAACTAATGTATATTTTTCCTTACATAGCACTTTGATAGGTTTATTTTTTTGAAGTTACATATCTGAAGCAAACTATTCTTTATTGTATCTGAATACACTGTGAAATTCTCACAAGAAATGAGGACATCTAAATTAGTGTCATATGACAGTGAAAACAACTGAGCTGTCAGAACTGAATCTACAATTGTATTGGTGAACCCAAGTCTTTCCCTGTACTTAACAGTGATTTAATTCTTCAGCTTCTATTGTAAAAATCGTTACTTTTCTGATTGCTTTAGAATCTAAATCTTCAAACTGTTTTCATCATTAAAACTTGTAAATCTCTAAGAAATTTTTCATTTTGATGCAAGCTTATTCTAGAGAGTGTAGAATGTGTGTGTGCAAGCACACATGCTTGTGTTGAACATACTTCCCTCAGTGTCACCAACAAAATGAACCGTCTGTCTTTTGAAGTATGACTGAGCTTTTTACAATGTAACTATAGAGCAGAAAAGAGAAATGGGATTTTGAAAACCCTCTCACTTCTTTTGAAAGCTGTGTATAAAGCAATAATTTAGCATGGAGGGAAGAAAGAATTTTGATAGATAGGACAGGTTTAGGCAAAACACTTTTTTTTACAGATTTTTTTTTTAAACTTTTCTCAACATCATTGCAGCACTCTGAGTCACCTGTTTTGTACCCAAGACAGAATCTGATCTGAGAAACATCTCTAGATTTTGTACCCAAGACAGAATCTGATAGAGAAACATCTCTAACAGTTCATGAGTGAGCATGAAGAGATAGATACAATGTTCAGCCGTGACACTTCCCATTTCTTCACAACATGCCTCACGTAGAGAAAAGTCTTGTGATGAAATTGAAACATGTCAACACTGTAGCAGACTGCATGAGTCAAATGGAAATCAGGTGGTAAAAACATAGTTTAAACCTGTGAATACACTAGTTTTATTTACTTGTATTTATTGTGGCAAAACAGAGAACTCGCCAGAAATCAGGCTCACTCTGTGGAAGAAACACATTTTCTTGGCTGCAAAGGAGAGGGAGAGCTTGATAGCTTATATTGCATATTCTATAGACAGTTATGTGGGCCCTATTGGCTTCTATAATATTTTGAAAATGCATTCACAATAATATTCTATTTCCATGGTAGTAACGTTAGCGGGAGTCCTGGTAGTATGCTATTTAGGCACACTGAGAAAATAATAGGATTTACAATAGCTTGCAATTTATTTTCTACTGCCACAATGTCGGCTTTTGTTACAGTCTTTGTAGCTCTTAGAAATTTCTTTCTGGCTATTCTGTTCATCTTTTCCACAGAAACATTTCTTCAGTGTGAATCGCTTCAGTATGAATTGGAGTGGTTTTGCTGCCATGAGTTTTTATTACTAGAACTAATACAAATAGTGCAAATGTTTTTTCCAGAAATAGTCATTCATATTTCTAATGTCTGCGGGGCTGATGGATGGTCTCACCAACAGTACTAGCATGCTATTTAAGAAGGCAGAGAATATTGCCAAATTGTGGTAGCATGCTTGCTGGTTGTCCTTTTGTCCTTAATCACTTCCAATTATTGGAGGGAGCCAAGCCTCCAGGTCTTCCTTTACCCATTGCCAGGCCATTTTGAGGGTTTTTTTTTTCATATGTGATAAATTAAGAAGAGAGGTGAAGGAAGAAATAGTATTTGTTTGCCACGTCTTAAATAGAGAACTGTAGTCCTAAACTCTGTTTTGGAAGTCCAGTCCAATCCCACAGCAAACTGACTGTTACTCTGGTCCCCTGCCACACAAGGATAATAGTAATTAACTTTTTAATTGCTAACCATTTTCTTCATGTTAATCAGTCAGAGCTGGCTTTCTACACAAACACCCAACAGAACTCAATCCCACACTAGGATCCACAGACCTAGCTAGTCTCAAACCCAGACCTATCCAACTCCATGTACTGACCAAAAGAGCTTGCAGCCAGTGCCTGAATCCTAAAGGTGTGTTTCATTCTGTGACCTCACCACCTGACTCAGCAGCCAGTTTTTCCTGATGGGCAGGGATGAGTCCAGAAGAACCTAAACCACTGAGCGTAAGTCTGGACTTGGGGCCAGCCTAGGCGTTGGGGCAGCTCCTAACAGAGCCAGCACCATGGGACACAGCCTTTGGTCCCAAGGCTGGGCTCTGGACAGGGGGCCCAATGGCACAGCCTCACAAGTGCCCACTGTGCACTAGGGAAAATGCATTTAAATATTCTGTCTTTCCATACTCAAGAAGATAGAAACACACTTAGTAAAAGAAGATTATTAGAAGTTAATTTGCTGTATTTTTTTCTGCCAAATTACCAATTAATGTAGCTGGAAAGAAATATTTTACAGATGTATAATCAAGCCCTGAAAGGAGCTAGAGCTTCAACTGAAGCCTCTAACTATTAATGTATTAAATTATCATGATGTATCTTCAGCTGATTATATCAAGCACTCTTCTAGAATTTGAGGAAGTAGTAATAAATTAAATGATAAATTACTATTGATTATTTTTAACTTATTATCCTCTAGATTTTGATATGAATATTGCCAGCTGATGCTGATATATGGTGAACATAGGCAATGGTTTCAAACAGATACTTCTGCATAATAATTGTGTATCAGGGTTGCATTTTTCTCTATGCTCCATTGCTAGGTCATGATGATTTATGGCAATCCTTTTTAGGCATGAACGTATGCATATGTACACAATACCAAGTTCTCTTCAGAGGGAGGAAGACAGCTAACTACAAGGTTTTAGTTTAATTTTGTTTATCCAAAACTGCTATCAACAGTAAGTTTTATTTAATGCAGAAAATTACCAGGGTAGCTAATGGGTTCTATGATACCTAAAATAGTAATATTTGTATTATTACAGTAATTCTAATAAATATATAACTTCTTATTAATTTTGGCATTAAAAATGCAATCATTTTACAGTACATAATGGTGTTTTATTGGTCATTACAAAACTCAATTTCCTTTCAAATAGCTCCCTGAAATTTTGTCTCCCAATTACAGAAATATTTCTGAACGCATTTTTTAAAAAGCCACAGGTCAAACTATGTGAAAAGACCATTTGAAAACTGACTTTTGAAAGTGGCCAGCTACATGATTCAGTTTTCCTTAGCAAATTCCGCCTGGAAATTTCATGACAAATTTAGGTTTCACAGCTTGGTGGAAAAACACCTTTGCATCCTTCTTCTTCTAGGCTGTCCATATAATCAGCTTTCAATAGGGGTGAAGCAGATGCAGAAGATTATTCTGTCTTGAGAGCGTCCATATAAAACAGATTAAATAATAAAGAAAAATACACTTTTCATATGTATGTGTAGATTAATATTTCTGTCTTCTTAAATTTTAGTAAATATTCAGAAACTGCATATTTAAAGACTAGTCAAAAAGGTGGGAGTAAATGCACTGCAGTGTTTGTTGCTTAAGTCAATAATAAAGGCCTGTTTTTTAGCTATAACCCTAAGGATTTCACAGAGAAAAAGTCATGTAGAAGTATTAAAATTTCCCAAAAGTAAGGCAAAAATGTCATTGAATATAATTAGTAACCTTTGGATTTTAAAAAAGAAACATCTGAAATATTACTTAATTTCATGGAGAAAGCAGCATAATAAAAAAATCTTCATAAGAAAAATGAAAGTACCCAAGGCAGCAGAATACAACTCTGAAAAAACTATCTGAATTATTCTAACTATCCAGGAATGCTTAATTTGTAGAAACCTCTTAAGGTAAATCTAAAGAGTAAGTTTCAAAAACCACCAGAAATCCTTCCTTGGTCCCCCTGTCAGCCCTTGGTTACAAAGATACATCACCTTAATGATCTCAATCACCATCAATCAGCCTTAATCAGCACCTATAATGATTATTTTGAATTTTAACTTGGAAGCTGTGAAAATTAAATCAATTTTTCTCCCAGCACTGCTTTTTTTTTTTTTTTTTTCTTTGCAACGTGTGATTCTCACCTCCAGAAGCCATGTGAAAATATTCTGGCCAGAAGGAGAAAAAGTAAAGCTAAATGACAATTTCTTAAAAAAAGGCTTGAGAAAAGTAGAGGAGTGATTCTAGTAAAAAATTTAAAGTATGGCAATTTTTAAGAAGTCAGATGAGTCAGAAGAACATTCCTGAAAAGGTGTCCTATTCTACAGAAGAGATTTAAATACCTTCTGGTTAATGTGTAAAATCTTGCAAGGCAAAATTGAAGACATTTATCTTATTCAGTACTTATTAATTTTTAAAATAATAAGTAGATTCAATTACTATCATCAACACTATAATCTGAAGCCCTGTTTTCAATACAGAAAGAGAAAAATTTATTTTCTTATAGCAAAGAGCTTTATGAATTTGGGTAAATCAGTGAGTCATGACATCAACAGTTCTTGTCATTTTCTCTACTTTTTCTTGTTTGCCATACTCTCTTAGGCCTTTCACTAAGTATGAAATAGTGGAAGAAATTAAAATCTTGAAAAAGTAGCCTGTCTCACAAAATATTATAATCTAATGTCCACATCAATAAAAATCAAGTTTGCAATAGTTCCTGTGAATAAAAGCCTTGTGGGTTATGGAGTTAACTCTTTCTAAGAGCTTGGGACAGGCTGTTTTTCTGGTCCCAGTGGCCTTGTTTCCTTCCTGAAGGAAATTACCTCAAAGCAGTGGTAGACATTCAAAAGGCTTTTGCAAAGAGCATGAAAAAT
This sequence comes from Leptocoma aspasia, assembly GCA_013399835.1. NCBI lineage: Eukaryota > Metazoa > Chordata > Aves > Passeriformes > Nectariniidae > Leptocoma > Leptocoma aspasia. The sequence goes on from VXAX01003616.1 coordinate 436,669, forward strand.
GTATTAACTGCTCATGCAGTGTGACATCTTACTTGCTGTTATTCGTTATTATGTTTAGTAACAGGCATAGGAAGTGCTGCAATTACAACCCCCAGCCCCCAACAGACCCTTCGCCCAAAGTTGGTGGAACATTGTTATGTTGGATGGTTTGTTTCTGTTCAGTTCCAGGGGGTTGCATAGCCACTAGCACACTGGGAGGGATAAGAATCAGAAAGAGGAGAAAAAGAGCACACAGCACAGAAGATCATTCTGCAGTTGACATTCTAAAAAAGGGGATGACAGCCAGGCACCATTTAAAGCAACAAAACTGTTCAGGAGACACTGTGCACAGCAGAAGAGCTGGGTATGTGTATGTAGCTGATACATGCAAATAAGAACTGAAGACTGAACCAGGGTTTTCCATTATCTACAAAACTTAGATAACCATTTCCTTTAAACAATTAGAGAAAATCAGGATGCTCCATCCTGGCTTGAAGCAACCCAAAACAACGGGGCTAGTGTCTTCAGATGCATTAGCTTGTTTCCAGCACTGACATTAAAAAATATTGCACAAATTTTTACAGAGTTTTAAAGGCATATTTAGGTAGTTTTCTATTAATAAGACATTATTACAACATTGCTATAGCAACCTAAAAGTTATAGTTGAAAGAAATTTTTTAAGCCTTTCTATCCAGGTACTTCTAATTTTCAAAGCTTTTTGAAAATCCTTTAAATTGCTCACTGGTTTCGTTTAAATATTTCAAGTCTGTTGTTACTAGCAAACACTTTAGAAAAGCTTTTTTGAGACTATTGCCATGCTTGACAAATCAGTGTGCATGAATATCACACCTTGCATTAAGAGGTATGTTCAGAAGATGAGGCAATATTCAATAAAATGGGTATAAAGGCAGATATTGAAATAAGTAAGGCTGTAAGTTTATACAAAAAGAAAGTCAGTAAATTAAAAGTTGTTATATCCTTAACACCTGCAATACTGTCCTAAGCAGAGAGATTAACATACTACAGAGGGCAGTATTAAATGACTAAAGTAGGCAGCATACACAGCAGTACAAAACACTATGCAAGCACAGGGTTATTTTGGGAAACAATTTCTCCACTGTGTGTACAAACCCTTACGCTGACATAGGGCCTGATTTACTGTGGCAGAAATGCAGCAGAGATGAGAAGAAAGCCCACAAGCCTGTCAGTGGGAAGTTTTCCCCACAACAAATAGTTTTCACTCAAAAGTAACAATACTTTTCACCTACAGACCTGTATGCAGGGCCACGAGATCAGCTCTGCAGCACTCCTCGGCTACCAGGTGAAACAGCTGTGCTTTGTCTGAAGCCAGACCTGTGTGGAGATTTCTTCTCCTCCTCCATGAAAGGATCCACAGGCAAGGTGGAATAATCTAGAAAGCCCATTATTTTTGTTATCTGCAAGTGTTGCCTTGAGGACAAATTGGACATTCTCACAGCTGACATTTTCCTTTCTGGCTAAAAGAGAAAAGTCTAATTTTCTCATGGATGTCAAATGGTTTAATTTTTCAATCTTTGAGCCAATGTTGAATCATGCTCTTCTGGCCACAGGGAGACAATCATGACTGGAATCACAGGAGTACATCTCCCTACTCCAGAGCAGAATTAACCTATTTCTGATAGATATTTTCCTCAGAAATCCTCCATGACTCCACAATCTCACAGACAACCTGCTTTATTGTTGCACTGCACTTAGGAAGGTGTGGTAATCTTAGGGCTAGGAAGTTTTTCCTGATGTCAAACATAAATCTCTCTTCCTGCAATTATGCTGAATTTATCTCTTGAAGATAAACTACTGTGTTCAGCAGGAGATGATGTGTGGATGATGATGTGGTGACTTGTGAAAAGACATCATCACTCCTCAATGTGCTACTCTTACAAGACAGGTGGTTTATATTTTCACTGGAGATCATTTAGTTGAAAAGACATAGTCATCTGAAGGGAATAGTCCAGATTTCAAAGAAATATAATTTGCTACTACTGATTTTTTTTTCAGTTATACGCAGGATATATTATACAGTATTGTATGCAGTACAATACAAATATACAATCTCATGGAGGATTTTGTAGGGAATGTTTTCTGTTTGCATAGAATAAAAATTAGGTCTTGAAGGAAAAAATGCAAATTTTTATTTACAAGTTGAAAAACTTTTTTCCATATGTGCTGAACAGCCTACAGAAAAAGCATAGATAAGCAGATACATACTAATAGACAATAAAAACTGGAGTGTTTTCAAACATCTGAAAATTTTTCAGGGCATAAGTTCCCTGATTCCTTCAGAATACACCTAGAAAAAAAATACTCCTTTAATAGCATTTGTTGACAGAAAATGATGAATTCCTATTTTAGGTAAATTAAGAATTTTACATTTCCTAAGGTTAAAGGTTTCTAAACACAGCTGTTTCTGGCATAATCAGAGAATAAATACATACAGAAGAGACATCAACTAACATATTCTGTTTCTTGTTGCTAAGTGAGTAGTTTATCAAAACATCTGACTTCTTTTCTTTGGGAAAAGATGACCACATTTAATTGGTTAAATGCTTTCTGCACAGCTTGTACTTGCTGGATTTTATACCTCTAAATATTGATTTATACCTCTGGTCAACAATGAATGAGAAATGTAGAGAAGGATATACAAGCTAGCACTGCTCATCTGTGGACTGGAAAAGCTTTCAAACTTAGGGAACAGAAGGGGACTCAAACTAAACTAAGCTTTTACATCAGAAACAGTGAGTTCAATTTGCACATCAGTCCTCACAGAAAACACTAACATAGGTTTGGCTGGGATAGAGAGGATGTGATCAAAGACATCAATGTGTGATGAATGTAGACTGTAGCAATGACAATCTCATTTTTAATAAGGGTGCTGAAGCTGCTGTTGTTGAAGGTCTAAATTCAGTCATTGTCTCAGCAGCCCAAAGGGATGATAGCAGCATGCAACACTGTGAATATAGTTAAGAAAAATAAAGGAGCTATTACATCCCAGAATCACAGCTACATTTCTGCATTGAGGCAATTTGGCAATTTAGTGATACCAAAAGCTGACAAAGCAGGAGAGGCAACTGACACGCACTGACACAGAGAACCATTGGCAGTACAACTGCTCTTGGCAGGGAATGTGCATCCAGATCCAAACCTGCTGCAGTGTGATTGCAACTCCACGGAAATCAAACATTTAAATTGTGCAAATTGGGTCTGAATTAAATCTTTCAGGTTTTATACCAATTTTAAATGAGCCACCTCATTTTTTTTTCCCAGGATAACAATAGTTGGTCTAAGTGCTACCAACAGCATGGAAAGATGACAGTAACAGCAACTTCGGGACTCTTCGTGGTTCTGTGCTGCTTAAGGAAGTGCTGAATTCATAGAATCCTAGGATGTTTTGGGTTGGAAGGGACCTTAAAGATCACCTATGTCCAAACCTGCTTGGGGGGCCCACTAGACCAGGCAGCTCAGGGCCCCCTCCAACCTGGCCTTGGAACACTTTCCAGAATGGGGCATCCACAGCTTCTTTGGGAAAGATGTTCTAGTGCCTCACCACCCTCATAGTGAAAAATTCCTTCCTCATGTCTAACCTAAATCTCCCCTCTATCAGTCAGAAGCCATTACCCTGTCCCTTTATGCCCCTGTACAAAGTGCCACCCCAGCTTTCTTGTAGGCTCCTTCAGGTACTGGAAGATGCTCTAGGGTCTCCTTGGAGCCTTCTCTTCTCCAGGGTGAACAACCCCAACTCTCTCTGCTTGTCTTTAAAGGACAGGCGTTCCAGTCCCCAGATCATCAACTGGTGACTCAGCTGGTATCATCATTCCATTTTTTCCTGGCTAAAATGAAAAGTCCTAGGGATTCAGCTTTCACAGTAATCTACAAGGAGCTCCATAAAACAGGGATATGCTATGGGTTAATTTTCCACATGGAATCTTTCATACAGCTTTTTACCTAGAGAAAGAATCTTCAAAGGAAAAGGGAACTAATGACTGAAGATGTTGGCTGACGAGGGCAGGTTTGTAAAAACAACCTGGTTTTAGTTGAAAATATTTTTATTAACCACTTAGTTAACACTGACTCAAAATACAACACACAGTTGTCCCCCTCTTAGGATCTAGTCATGCCTTTTTCCCTGCAAACCTGTCCATGAAATTCTATGGCGTTCAAGAATTTTAGCAGTCAGAGAGAAACTAAAATTAATAACTAGTCACTTTCTGTGAAAAAGGTTATATAGAAATATACTTGCTGTCAAAAGTGTTCATTTATGACTTACATGATACCTAGGGAGCACAAGTATGCTGAAGCATGAAAACACTGCACTGGAGTTAAATTTTTTTTTTCCCCTCCTTTCCTTCACTCCTTCAACTGAAATATGATGTTGCTACTGAAAACCTATTCATATTTGGAACCAGATCAGGTCTGAAACACATTTAATATATTCTGAGGAAAAAAAAGCTAAATAAGAAAAGCCATTTATTTACCAAACCCCCACAGCCATGGTATAACTTAAACCAAGGCAAAATATTACAAAATAAGAATTGCGACATTCCACATAGGTGTAAATGAATAATTACACACAGAACATAGAGTGTGCAACAAACTGCATGGGATGCAAAAAATGTTCCAATTTTTACTCAGATTAATATTTAACTGTCATTAAATCCACCTAAGTACAATTTCCATTTTTTCCACATCCTTGGTTTTAGTTTAGAGTGCGTGTGTATGAAAATATCTCACATGTACTCACTGCTCCTACATACATCAAACAAAATCAGGTGACTTACACAGGTGCATCAACAGTTCTCCAGGAATATTTGTGAAAAATTATCTTTACAAAACCCCAGATTTTTGTTGTTTAATGTGTTTTCTGGTGTTGTCCAGTACATATTCCTGGCCAGGCGTGATTCCCCACCATTTCTGTGGGACCTGGGCTCGTTAACTGCAAGATGAGTCCATTCTACTGTAGACCACAGTCATTCCTCATTATGCGCTGCACAGCTACTTTACTGTAATTCATGTCTTTTCAAGTGATTTAGGTATTTCCTGCTTTGATTTCAACTGGTATATTACTTATTTTTGCTCATTATTTCTTACAACATGTTTCACACTTGTAAGTTCCATATTCCTGGGAAAAGCCTGTATTAAGAATTTCATAGCACCAAGTTAAGACTGAAATATTCCAAGAATGTGTTAAGGAATCTTCAACCTACTACTGTCAAAAGGCAGTGCAACTGAAAGCATGTGTTTTCTTTAATCTTCCTAAAACATATGTAACATATAGAAATGTTTAAAAACTATGGGAAGCATTTTTATAACCATAACCATTGCTTACTATTCCAATACAATATAGTGATCAAAAACCCCCAAAGATGATGCCTTATCCAAAATATTTATTATCTAAACAATACAATAAATTAAGAAACAAGTCCCCAGCAATCCTGTGAATATCAGAATCCATCTTTCTATTAGAGTTGCACATTATGATTTTTGATACTCAATAATATAATGATATACTGTAAGTTCACTTTTTATTGGACACCAAAGAACACCCACAGGAGAAAAAAAATGTCAAGCCTGCACCTGTGGAAAAACCCAAAATCAACTTTTTATGAAGAGTTCACAGAGAAGAGAAACACAGACTAAGACTATAATCTCTGTAATACATTGAGTCCCTCAGTTCTCTGCAGGGATTTTCTACTGTCTAGTAAAAATAAGATCAAACTGCATTCTTTCTTTTCAGATGAATACAAAATAAATTCCTTTTTATCTGTGTGGCCATCTTCTTTGATAAAACTTAAAGACACTTTAAATCCTTTACTCCTCTTCTAAGTTCTGCCAAAGGCTTAAAATGCATTTGTACAGTATAATCACAGACATTTTGTTTCCCCAAGAAACCAGTCCTAAAACCAGATGACAGAAGAGCTAACAAGGAGCAGTTGGTTTATTATGGCAAGAGGTGACAAGGCTGGACAAGCAGGCACTTAAATGGAAAGAGCTGGAAGGAAAGGTCAAATGAGGCAGCGAGGTGGGTGGCCAACCTGACACATGAGAATTTAAGAATATGAAAGCAAACAAACACAAAGAGAAAGTAAGAAAGATGAAAAAAAAATCAGAGAAGAGAAAAAGAAATAAATATATAATGGATGAGAACATGGAGAATAAAAACCTAGCTTTTGGGGGAATAAAGATTGACACTACTTAACAACTAGACCCTCCAGAGGATATCATCTCAAATTATTTGCAAGAACATTCATTCATCTTCACACAAATTATGTGAGGAGAAAGAGGAGGGCATCTCAGAGGAGATGTTATCCACTCAGTCCTTCCACTTCTCTGAGGAAACAGCATCTGCTCAGCACTTCCAAGGCAAGGAAGTGAAAACCAGCTTTGTATAACAGCTGCAGATGTAGACTGCCAGGAAGTCAAAGTAGTTCATTGCTTCTTCAAGAGTCTAAAAATTCACAGCTCCTGTGAATTCCTTCCACACTGGAAGCTTGTTGGGGGCTGTAACAAACAGTTTGAAGAACTCTCCTGTGGAAAATATCAATTGTGGGAGTACAGAGAATGATGCAAGCAATGGAACCTACAAAAAGGAAAAAAATCTATATATTTCAAGTGACATAAGAGATGGCAGCGATCAGAGGCTCTGGATGTCATTGATATTCTCCAAGATAGAGCAGAGAGGGCAATAAGAAAGAAAGTTGCATACTGAAACGGCAAGAATGAGAAGCTGTTCAGAATAGATATTTGAACAACGCTGGAAAATAATCAGTTAAAGAAGGCTCATGCTCCAGGATTGCCTTAGGAAAGAGGTCATGGTGATAGAAGTTATGGAGCTCTGCAACAGCTAATGAGTAACTAATAATCAGTAAATGTATGTAGTCACTGACACTATAACTGGTTTGGACATGTTATAAAAATGAGAATAATTAAGACTACAACTAACCTGATCTGAGGATGAAAAGGTCTTTGGTTTTATTTAGTAATTTATTGTGAGTTTAATGCTAATTTAAAACTTAAAAATGCAACTGAATTATTTTAATCATTGGTTTAATGGGGGCCAAAACATCTCATCAGCTCTCGTACTCTCCTTGCCATTAAGAGAGCATTGTGGTGGGTACTGCTGAACACGATGTAAAAGCAATGCTCTCCATAAGTGCCCATGCCCACTACACTCCTCACAGCCACATCACCGGTGCAAGTCCCATCCTGCTTAACTGTGGAAAGGCAGACATCAAGAGAGGAGCACAAAGGTTGCAGCTCTATTTGCATCACCTATCCCTACAGAGCTGAGATCTCTCCATTTCTCTATTGCACCTTTTCCAGAAAAAATGCTATAGTTTGACCCTCCCTATAACAGCAACTATTGAACAGTTCTCTTTTGGTGGCAGGAAAAGTAAACGATATGGAGGGAAGAGGTAAGGTTGACATCTTATTTTCAGCTCTTGCAAAGAAATGAACTCTTTCCTTCAAAAGAAAATGTAAATTTTTTTCCAGAGAACAGCCCACAATGACAGTCAAGTCTGAGGCTTGATTGTGCTTTGTAGAAATGGGGAGGGAGGGTATTAGTAGTGCTCCCCTGCCTTAAAATTAGATGTGTTTCACAACAACCCTTTCTTCTCCTAATTTTTTAAACTGATTATTTTCCAACAAACTCGGAATTGACAGTACCTGTTTTTAAAATTACTCTGGCTAGATTACATAGCCATGCAAAAGATAGCCCAGAAGACACAGGTTATTCTGTATTTCCAACTGGTGGTCTCAATAAGCCTTAACAATATGCATTGATTAATGGTTCCAAGGACCCTGAAATGTAAATAAGAACAATTCTCATTTTACAGATGAGGGAACTCAGACACAGAACAGTTCTGTGACTCTGGGATCAGCGTCCAGCAATGCTATCTATCTCATCTGTCAATCTCCGCTGCCCTTTCCCACAGTATATGATCTTCTCTCACAAATTAATAACCAATATTACAACAGGCCACAATTGTAAATTCACTCTTTCCTTCCTCCAGGCAGGGTTTACCTGACTTATCTCCTCTTCTTACTCTCCAGTCTGACCTTTTCTGCTTTCCTCTTTTCTTCATTGATGCTTTAAGCTGAGTACATTGTGAGGCTAGCAGAGCTAAAATAACATGTTATACTTTACCCTGAAGTCTTTGAATGTTGTGATCATTCCTCTCTGTTTCTGCAAGGGCCTCAGAAGTCTTCTATGTCTTCTGCTGTCATGAGACTTACCCTTAAGTTTAGGAGAAACGCTGTTCATAATGTAAAGTAGATGGCAGGAGAGAACATTGTCTGAAAATAAGCTGTTCCAGGTAGTCACTAGAAAACAAAGCTTTTAAATTGAATAATGATATTCTGAAACTGACCCAAATTTTGTGGCAGGCCAGCCTATAGAGGGAAGCAGACCTCTTAGATTCCAGGCAGCAGGATAACTATTAGTGAACAGGTACACCCAAAGACAGAATAGAAATCTCCCCTTGCTAATGCTTGGCAGAAAAGAGCTATTTATTTTTTAGTTGGATGTTCTGTTGTATGAGGAAATGTTTCTAACTTGAGCACAGTTCTGAATACAGTTTGCTTCTTCAGAAGGCAATCCTGGCAATCTCTCAGCTCCTTTGCCAGCTGCTGAAGCATTCTGTTGCAAAGGTGGACAGGCATCACACCAAATCAGAAGTAGGCATTTTGTACATTTCTAAGGAGTGCCTTTTCCCAGAAATCTGTCAACTTCTTTGAAAGATATTAAGTCCTGTGACTGCTGCATGGTTACTGCCCACCAAAGATTGACCTATTCTGGTGAATATGCTCAGGTGTCCCTACAGTACAGTCCTTCCACTTTCACTCCATGTTCTCCCACTAATTTCTAATTTTTGGGTTTTTTTACAGGGGGCAGAACCAGTAATCACTTGCCAGCCCTGAGCCTCAGGCACAAAAGCACTTTCTATTCTGCTGGATATTGCTTGTATGAACCGTGCTTTTCAATAGTTCAGAATGTCCCCATCAATAGCATAGTAACTGCTAAGAAATGATGCCAAGAAAAGAAGAGGAAACTGCATTGCACTTTCAAAACTCTTTTCCCATTTGCATGTTTATTTGTTGGGTAGAATTCTGGGAAAGATAAGCTCAGGAATGTAAAGAGTGACTTGACTGTGTCCTTGGTACAAGAAGCCAATGGAAAATAACATACAATTAAAAAGAGTTTTGTTCATTTCAGGATTTCTTCATTGAAAGAGATATCAAACAAGTGTTTTAGCCAGGGCTATATTAGCACCAGAATGCTTCAATGTGAAGATTGAGAAAGATAATCAAGTAGAAAAACAGCTGTTTTTTATGGAGGCTTAAAATGCACGTTGCAAAATTATTAAATGGATATGCCGATCCTTCTGATTAACTGAACAGTTTCGGTTCTATATCTCCTTCATCCTTGATTTGAGAGTGAGACAGTAAAGTACCACACCAGTACATCAGATAACTATATATTGGACATTAGGAGATATCATATGTAAAGCATTGATGGGAGTTACTAGCTCTTCTCAAAACAACCTCGCCATCTGTTTATATGTTGGCATTTAAACACTTTAACCTGTGTTCCAGTTCAACACTAAATTAAATTAATTCGATTGACCAGGATGTTCTCTCTTAAAATTTCCACCAGTAGGATTAATACAGTCAACTAGGAAGAACATTACTATTTAAAATCATGATCAGCCTGACAGCAAAGGCCAGAAGTTCATCCTCACACATAGCTGAAAGAAAGACAAAAATAAGCAGACCTCAGGAATAATGATCTCCATTTAGCTAATTAATTAAAACAACGTAAGGTAACTTAGGAATAAGAATACCCCTGAGAGATTTTTTGGTGGCTTTCAAGATCATGGATACAGTACAAAGTAAAGTCATCTTTTGATGTTAGATGAGTGGAAACAGCTTCACTGGCATATTTTTTTCTGCCGTTTTGAAGTTAGCACCATGTTCTTATTTGTTCTGTCATAGCACAGTCTTCTCTATTTTTATTTAACTCAAAAGCACTCATAAAACCACAGTATGTTAATATTCACGTTAAATATTAGTGAAAACATAACAAATGGTAGTAAATTATAACTGTTAGAAATTCCAGTGTGAATAGGCAATACCATAGGTACTCTGATCCAAGCAGAGCTGGCATGAATTAAGCTTGCATTTCCTACACTTTCTCACCAGTGTTGCACAGAGCACAGGAGCATCATTTCAGCTCAGCTCCAGTTGGAGACATAAGTTTTAAAATACTTTAAACTTAGGGTTTAACTAACACTTTCATTGTGCTAATTATATTTTAAACTTCCACCTCAAAGTTCTGCCCCACTGTGCCATCTTCATGAATAGCATATTCTGTGATACACAAGTGCAGTCATACAAGTCTCCTACCTGAAGAGATGGAGTAGGTTAATTTACATAGTTATCAAACATTGTAAGTAAAAGCACAAACTGCAGTGCAAAGGAGGGCTCCAGTAGCAGTTGGGATCACTGCACTGGAAAACACACAGCAGTCAGTCTGCTGACATACATGTGAATAAAGGTAGGGAAATGACACAATGGCTATTTAGGACAAAAAAAATTAAGAAATACCTTCATTCAGCAGCGCTCCATGGGGCACAGAAAACATCCTTGGTCCCTCATTCTCTGCTGGGAGTGCAGGAGAAACAGCACAGTGGCTGGCCAGGAAGGACACTCACCTATGAGCTGCTACCCAGCCAGATGAGCAGTAGTGAAGGACTCCAGAGAGTGCCTTGTTCAGTTCTCACTCGGAAAGAGAATGCTGCTCCAAATTATAAAACAGAAATTCTCATTACAAAAAGGAACAAAAGCTCAAAGAAGAGTTTGTTGTTGAAACCATGGGACAACCAAAATCAGACTGGTCTCACACCTGCTGATCATAACTTCTTTCCTGTGCAAAGATTTCTGGCCGGTGATACTAAATGAGCTACTTGAAGATAGTCACATCTTGACATCACACAGACAGGGTGATAAAAATGACTGTAACATTAAAGCAGCTCAATTCTAAGTTTGCAACACTTCACCACTCAAATACTTCAGAGAAACATTTCAACATGTTGAATGACAAACAGAAGGCCTCCACTTGCCCTGAGGATCCAATCCTTTCTTGCTCTTGAGTTTTACCAGTATATTTCCAGGACCTGACCGAGATGGAAATCTTAGATGGCTTTAGCTGCAATTATTTGAGACCTCACCACTCAGGTTCTCCACTTGCATGCAACTGCTGCAGCACACGAGATAGCAAATCAAATACATGGGAGCTCTTCAGCTGAGGCTGCCCTCCCCTCTCAACCCTCACCACTTCCATGGGTGGAGATCCGTTCTCCCACTGCAACTGGAAACACTGGACACAAGTCCCACTATGGGAGCACGTCACAGCATATGTCATAGCACATGTCACAGTCCAGACAGCCACAATACACAGAGTACAATCATACAATTTCAGAACGCTTCAACCCATACAGAGTAACATCATATCACTTCAGAAGGCTGCAGGCATCTGCCCTTTTTGTTCTTTAGCCCAAATTTTTATACTCCTCATTGTTCATGCATAGCACCTGTGTGCCTTCTGTTCCCTTTGGTGGTTGGTCAGTACCTGGGCACTCCCTGTCTCATTACTTTCAATGCTGGTCACCTGCTTTTCACAGCTGCAGCCCCTTAGGGATGAGGCTCGGCCCCAGCCCCACTCCCAATTACCACAAACTGTGTGTGCCTACAGAAACAAGCCCCACTGACCAGGGCACAGAAGGAACTGCTGGGAGTTGTAACACCTTCTGCTATTGTAGAGACTGCCCAGCATGCTCGAGTTAGAGCTGTGGAAGACCAGCCCTGCCCAGTTATTTGCAGGGGTTATTTATCATGATACAGCCCTGACTTGACTTTCCTGTCCCTTTGTGGGAGATCAGGGCTCCTGTACATGCAGGGAATGCACAAATGCAGATCGTTTTTTGTTCCTAGTCAAAAAGCAAGATGCCACAAAGCTACTCCACAGGAGTCTTTGGTAATCCTGATTTTCATAAGCTAAAAAAGGCATTGCTTTTCTTTATTGCAAAACAGCATCAGTCAAGCTGGTCTTTACACCGTGCAGGCATGATAATGGGAAATATGTACAGGCCTTACCCTATAATTAGGGTGATTTCAGAAGTGTCCCTGGCTTTCCAGGCAGGCAAACATAAAGCACTGTGACTCATCATTAGAAGGTGTGATGGCTCTCAGGAAATTTGTAAGATTTTCTTTAAATGCTGATAGGTTCCTTCTTCAGTGGGATGTCAGAATTTGAAGAGCCTGATGGGGACTGAAGTGTCAAAATGCTGATAAGCCAGATAAAGCTATTTGTGCAATTGTCACCAGCCCTAAAGGTTATGAAGGAAATCTTTTACTCACCTAACCCCAGGGAAATAAATAGCTTAGTCAGACTGAGGCAGTAAGGAGCTGTACAGGATCCATTTTCTTAATAACACACTCTGGATAGGCCAATTTAGTCATGTACTTTTTAATTATTACTTTTCTATGAAAACATCCATCAGCTTATGAATAATGTCTGCCTCATATATATGTTTCTTTCTGACCTCAACTTGGTCAGGTGAATTTGACTTTATAATTATCTTGCCTTTCCTTGGCTGGCATGAATGAGGATATCAGCTCAATTACTAGCAGCCTATTCACTTTCTGCTTTCACTCAGACTTTGGTCTTTTGGAGCCAGAGCTTTTATGGAGCCAAAGGTTTCCAACCTAAGCAGTCTGTAGATAGCACTAAGACATATGCTTGTGTGTAGACTTACATATAATTCAGTCTGAGATAGTTTAGGGGTGGAATTCCTCTATTTGTAACAGGGAAATGTAATTTTTACTAGGCCTTCAATGTTACTCACTATTACAGCTTTCATAGCAGATTATCGCACACCAAGAATGACAACACAATTTTACTACACCCTGTGAGCAGAAAAGGGGTAGATTTCATACTGACAGTTTTCCAGAAATGCTGGTCTGCCAGGGTTGTATCTGTAGAGTCATGCTCTCCCTAGCTTATGATTTACACACTATACTGCTGAATATACACCACAAAATAATTTTATGGAATTTATGAAGTTACTTATAGACCTGTTGTTCTTACACTTTGGTACAGGTAAAGTCTGTATTTACATTTTACTCTACTGTAGTCAAATATTCAAGACACTGCACTAAAAATTAAATGCATTAAAGCAACTGTAACTGCACATATATATACATCAAGGAGAAATTTACAATTAAAAATTCAAGGGAAAAAATCCTCTTGCTTACAGATGAAATAATGCTTATTTATTGAGGGAAATATCATTATGAAGGTCGAATTACTTTTGTCCAGTAGCCAAGAGCAGTTCTACCTGAATTTTCTCTAATTTTTCTTGCTTTTCCTAAAGCTTTCCAAGTAAAATGAAAACTGTAGCTATTAAAAGCTGGTGAATACAAGCTGCTTTCAAGAGAAAATAAAGTATGGATTTTTTAAAGCACTGATACTCATTTGACATGCACAACAATGAATTCATATGTACGACTATAGGAACTCCAAAGGGGCCACTGTGTTTCTTCCTTGCATCAATAATCCACATACAAGGAAAGAATTTACAAAACAGAACACAAGAAATCCATGGGAACACTGTAATACAAACGTATCCACATGACTTTGTGCTTTGAAAACATGCATTTATCTGTTATGTTTTTAAGCACTTAATGCTAATCTGCCCATTAAAAACCAGTAGCCAACTGACCATTTACTCTTCCAGTGTATGAAATACAACTGTCAAATAAAAGGTATGCTGAACAGTAGGACTTAATGGTCTACTTCTTAGGATTATGATGACGATTAATTAATATCTGTAATGCTTTAGTGCATACTAAGTATTTTTCTATGGATTTAGATACAGCAGTATCCAATGTTATGAAGAATCCTAGCTAAACAGCTAACTCCTGTGTTAAAAAAAAAGTTGACAAAATTCTCCTCCTGATTCTATTCAAGCACGTAAGGATTCAGAGAAGGAAAGATATCCTGAAAAGTCTGCAGCTTGTGCCCATCTATCTGTAGCACTGTAGTAGTCAGGGGCTCCAGCAGGTGCTTTAACACAACCTGGAATGGGAATACACTTGGGACAGAGAGATGTATTTCTAGGTGATGAATTTACTGTCAGGAAACTATGACTTTGTAATAAAAAAGATGAAGTATACAACTGTAAACATTAAGTAGTATTTTCAGCTGAGCTGCTCCTAATCATGAGAAATGTATGCAGGTCTTATTTTACCATCTATACACCCTTACAATGGTTGGAGCCGGGAGATCAGAATGCTTTTCACCTAGTTTTGGTCCTGTTGTTTGCTATCTGAGAACTTCATGTCAGATAGAGGAGACTCAACTGTGAATTCCTAAACCTAGAAAAATATATTCAGATATCTGTGCAGTCCAAGGCAGCTGTTCAGCCTCTGTGTGCTAACAGAAACTTCATATCTGTGCTCTGACAGAACAGGGAGGGAGACAGACCCAAAAAAGGCTTCTGAAAAAAGCATCTAGCACCTTTGCAAACAGGCCTTCTAAAAAGAAAAAACCCACAAAGAACACAAAAGCAACAAAACACAAACAACAAAGGCAACTGATTGGGAAAAAAAATATAGGCCTAACCCTGAGTGCCCACTTCCTTGGGAAAGCTCTGTAATGCCAGCTGCGCTTCCAAAATTTGAGCACACACTAAACTGACAGAGAAAACACATTCATGATTCTGTACATCAGTTAAAATTACACTGAAGTCAAATTACGAGGGATATGAAAAGTCACAGAGATGTAGATTTGTAACAATGGCTACTAAAATTGGCATTTCTCCCTCTCCTTCAAACTGTACCTTTCAGTGCAGCCTTCTTTCTGTGGATGACAACATAACAAACATACCCAAGGAACATACAACCTCATAAGAACAAAATGTCATCCTTTGAGACCTGATGTCAAATGAATGACTATTCAGTCAAATAAATATCTGTTATGTCCACACATTGCTGTAGCAAATTCATTTTAATATGGTAAAAAATGCTGGGAAAAAAAACCCTAGAATAGTTTTTCTATTAGTCTCCATTAAATGGGCTTTCTTAATTTTCACTTTGTACCCTGAAAGCCACAAAAGCCACACATGTAGCAGCTGATGTGGTGTGCAACTCTTGGCCAATCTATTTACTTTCATTCTGTAGATGTACATTCTTCTACTACTTTTTTTGGGATGACTGCAAATTTTCACCTGAAATAATTTTAAAGACTTAATCCTGACTTTAAAAGATCCAGCAAGCTTCATCTTGAGCATCATCAACAGAATGGGAGGAAGGGAGGGGGAAAGGCTCTCAGTTCTGACTGATAGATTTTTGATATTGCTGTGCTTCCCTTTTACTAATTATGCCCAGATTGCTCATCATGCCAGATACTGTTTATGCTAGGAATTTTCTACAGCATACCTCAGGGGCAAATTGCCTGTAGTGGTGAGCTGGGAATTCTCTATAGCCTACTTTAACAAACAAACCTCCAGTATTCCTCCACATCATACCATTCAACTTTCCTGCCAAATCTTCAGCATACTTTTCAACTGAGCTAACTTCAACTAACCCCAGAGAAGGGTCTTCATTGACACACCAATTGTTTATTCCCTCTAGAGCACGGTATATGCTCTCTGAGCCCTTGATTTTGCACAAGCTAAGAAAACACAGTGGTTTTATGTCATTAGGCTGTTGATGATGAAAGCTATCTAGGCAAAAGCCCTTGTGCTGGACAGCAACTGCTAGTCTTGAGATTTCATGTAAATTCCACAAACATTTACAGTAATTGTTAATTTCTTCTCCGCAGAAGCCAGTTATTCACCCCCTCAACCTTGTCTACTTTTCACAGACAGACAAGTCTGTCATAAAGAAACTGGATTTTAATGCCAGTGTGATCAGGTTCTAAGATTGGAATATTTACATTCTCTAAACTGGTGGATTGCTTTGGGCAGACAGTGTGAGAAGCTGTTCCAGTGCACATCACCACCGTGCGTTTGGGACGGGCCAGAAAATAAACTACATCTCCATACCATACCACCATTCTGTGACACCACAACTGCTATCAATTATCCCCCTTCCTCTTTAAGACATTTGTGATTTGGTGTGCTCGCGGAACAACTAACTCTGGTTTTGATGCTGAATACTTCTATTCAGAGTGGTGAGGCTGCAGGGTGGCCGGTGTTTTTCCAGCTCCCACGTGTGACAAAGAGCCAAGGGCAGGCGTTTGTGGTGGCGGGGTAAGAAGCCACCAAGGGTCCCATTCCTGTGCGTCCCTGCCCTGACCCGGGGCGCAGGGCACGAGCCGAGGCGTGGGGCTGTGAGGC
>VXAX01003616.1:453684-512970 GCA_013399835.1 Leptocoma aspasia
TGGCGGAGCTGCGCGGGGAGCGGCGGCGGGGAGAGCTGTGCAGAAGGTGCAGTTTGAATTATGCTTCTTCCCCCTCCGGCAGCTCTGTGGTGGCCAAATGCAGTTCTCGCTGCTGGCCATGTAAATAACCGGGGCTGCTGCTACCCCAGTGGCTTTAAATGCATCGCGGGGCTTTTTCCCTTACTAAAAAAAGCTCTACCATCAACAAAAAACCAAACCTCGTTCCCCCCCGTGCCAGCCCTTTAAATGCTCAGAGCAAGTGTACATTTCCATCTGAAATCAACCCAAGTGTTACTGGCAGTGGATTTTCTCGGAGAGAGGGGAATAGGGGGGAATCTGGCGTTTGGACCCAATAAAATGCTCTGCTCCAGTGTAAATATTTACAGGTTATTAGTGACTTTTTAAAAAAACATTTTTAGTGAGGTCTGTTATTTACAGTGTGTCATAAGTTATTAATGTTCATTGCCTAAGTACCCTGCTAAATCTGTCTCATGCCTTAGAACAAAGTCGACAATTGGCATATTGTTTAAAGTATGAAAAAAATGCGAGTGGGTTTAAAAATTGGAAATATCTGTATTTTCACAAGTGTAAATATTGCTTTGTATCTGTCAAACTCCAGCCCTTGGGTATGAGACAAAGACATATATTTTGATTAATTTCTCACTGAAACTGACTTGTCACCGATTCAAAGTTTTCTGGAACTTTGGGAACACCAAGAGAGAGTCCTGCCTGTTGTATGAACTCTGCTTCTTTTCTACAGCAAAAAAGTTCTGCATGATGTCCAGTGGTAGGCAGAGGTCAGTGGAACTTGGGGAATGACAAGAGAGTCCTTCCTTGTGTATTAACTCTGCCTCTTTTCCTTCCCCACAAAGTTCCCCACGATGTCCAGTGATAGGCAGAGGTCAGACGATGAAAGTCCAAGTACCAGCAGTGGTAGTTCAGATGCTGATCAGAGGGATCCGCCTGCACCTGAACCTGAAGAGCAAGAAGAACGAAAACCCTCTGCCACACAGCAGAAGAAGAACACCAAACTATCCAGCAAAACTACTGCTAAGCTATCTACTAGTGCAAAAAGGTAAAGGGGAGAGTGAAACATCCTGCAGTATTTTTGCACAGTATTTGGAGTCACAGTACTTGCACTGCACTTGTCAGGGCAGAGGGATTCTTCTTGTAAAGCTGTGTGGAAGGGAGTGAACTATCAACTTTGGTAGTACAGGAGCCTGCTAAGCAGTGTTTTAATTAATCTAAGTCTTGTTGGGGTAACAGTTACACAGAATGGTCCTATGTCTTTTGAAGAGTTGGTACAGAACTTGGTAACTTACAGGCTGACTGGGAGGGGGGCACCTAGGTACGTTTTGTATTTGCAAAAATGTGTGAGAGAGCTTTGGCTTTTTTTCTGAGTTAGGTTTCCATGTCTGATTGGTATAGGGTGGAGTCCTGGAGTATTTTATTATGGTCGGTAGACTGATGACAGGCAATGCTGTCTAATTAAAGAAGTCATAAAACCCCAGTGGCTTCTCTGGGCCTTATGAGAGCTTTTCATGATGGTGCACAGGAGAGCCTTACGCACCTTGAAGGAATGGGTTCATTCTGCCATTCTCTTGGGAGAAACTTAGGTGAGTTTTCTCCCTTAGGATCTGTGGATTTAAACCATGACGTTCGGCAGGTAGCCTCTATCTTTAAATATGAGAATCTTCAGAAATCTTGTTTAGTTACACTGGTTGCACTTACATTTGCATATTGGTGTATTGGCAGTCTGGCTCTCGAGATGTACACTCTGGTAATTTCTCAAAGATCAGCTGTGTGAAATACTCAAACTTTAAATGCTTTAATTCCAGCTGTCTTTGGAGATGAAACATAACTTTCCAGTCCTTTCCCTGGAGTTGCTTTTCTTTGCAAACATTTTTAAGTATCCTGTAGCAAGAAAAGTTGTAAAATAGCTGTAGTAGCTTCAAATTTTGCTTATTCAGTGTGAGTGTTGTAGTTCTGACTTTTAGGAACACTTCAGTTATTTTGTATTGGACTTAGTAAATTCTTTTTGAAATATGTTAAAATTGTTGCAGAGAATGGTTGTGTGGCATGATGACTATTGAGCTTGTTAAAGAAACCCTTTGAAATAGGATTGGCTAAAGAGAAAAAAGTTTTGCAACTACTATGTAGCACTTGTAATTTGTTGTTACTTGTCTTTATTTGACAAGCCTGAGATACAGGCTTTTGACACTGAGTTTTCCCATCTTGTCCTTATTTCATTTAATCGTTGCAAGTCTAATTCCGTGCATCTCAGATAGTTCAGTAGGCTGACTGATCTTACTGGTATTAATGCAAGGACATCCAGAGCAGTTTCTGTTAGCTCACCTTTTGACACCTGCTATTTGCATGAAATTCACAGTATCGCTCGTATCGGTCCTTTTGTGAAGAGAAGTCTTACTTGATATTTTTAAGAGGAGTTTAACATGTGTATTTTGAAATTGCACCTCTTATGTACATGAATATACTTAAATTGACAGGAAGTTTTCAGTACTCATTTTTCAGATCTTAACTCCTTGTGAATGTTTGCAATAGAGTAAAGTTATGCACAGATTATTTCAAGTTATTTTATCACTTTTTATCACATAAATGCAGCTACTGTATAAGGTTGCAGGAGAAAAGGCAGCAGAAGATATGGAGAGAAGCAAAGTTGATCCAGAGAGATTATTCCAGTAACAGAGACAGCCTGGCAGATCTGCAAATCCCCTTTTTAAACACACTGCAAAGTAATAGGTAAAATATTGTGAAAAGAGCATGTCTGCTGCCAGCACGGTTCACTTGAGCCTCAGTCACAGGTCCTGTAGCTCTGCTTTAAAGTCATTGTCAAATCTGCCTGTGCAGGCTCCCCCCCCCGCCCCGCCTCATTTGCATATTAGCTTGAAAAGAAAATCTGCCTGGTAAAAAGTGTTCAGATGTGAAAAAGAGTTACTTTTCTGAATAGTTGTGGGACATTTCTACCCGACTCAGCTGTAAGTGTTCTGTTTACATACAGTGTGAGGCAGGAAAAAAGCTGCAAAGTTTCTCAGCTGTGGGATTTGGGTTATGCCTCTGAGAACAAAGAGGAAGCAGCCATGTTAGTATTACTGAAGGCAAAGCCAATCTTGCATTTAACTGCATGGTGGTAGAGGGCAGTGTAATTCCCTGATTTATTCTATAGACTATCTCAAATGCTTTGTGTCTGTTCTCATTTCACCAACAGAATCCAGAAGGAGCTAGCTGAAATAACCCTTGATCCTCCTCCTAACTGCAGGTATGTAATGGCTTCTTAAATTGTGGTCGGTGGTAGGAAATTAATGTGCTCAGGTTAACAAAAGGCAAACTTAGTGTTTACGGCAGGTGACTGTTAGAAATTGCATACAGCAGATTGAACAAGCATACAAAACGTTTGAAACTGAAGTTTGATATTTTGTCTGCATGTTGGAGGTGTAGTCATTAGTGATTGATGTACACAGTGAAATCTATTCAGTTTGTTGTGCATAGCTGGTCGCTGCCTTTGTGAAACATTATTTATATGAACGTCAAAATATGCTGAAGCTTTCAACTTAATGTCTGCATGTAGTTTGAACTGGGTTTTTGAGTGCTGAGTTTCTAGAGTGATTTTTTCATTCTGAAGTAGAGAACTGTATGTGATTTTTATATGCTTTCTCTTAGTATGTTGTTTAACAGATAAACTGAAGTATTGCCTCTAAATTTATGTGTCTGTTGGTTAAAGTTGTAGTCTCTTGATAAAGAATATTTTTAAAGAAGTTCCCAACTTGGGAAGCACTTCTGTTTGGTTTTAGAAAATGAAATTTTAAGCCTGGAAGACTGATTAATTTAGTTTTAAAGTGATGATTTGGAATTGAAGCACTTGATCTGTAAGAACATTAGACAGTAGCACAGTTAGCTGATCTCTTTAAATCTTTTGCATGTTTTACTTTTGTTTAAAGGATGCATAAAAATTCTCATTAGCTCTGAGCATCCAGTGTTCAGATTTGCAGTAAAGCTAGCATTAAATAATGTTGCTTTCATTTGAGGCATCTCAGTAAGATTTCTGACTATTAAGGTATCTTAATAACTTGTATAACAGTGAGCCATGTGCATGTTTTAAAAAAAATGCTGGAAATGCTTTCTGATTCTGTGTTGGAATTGTTTGGCTTTTGAATAGCTGGTGGGTGTTTTGTGAATTTGATAAAATATGAGCTGTTCTTCTGTCTCACTAATCCATGAGCGCAGGGGCTAAGCCAGAGCAGTGTTTTATTGAATTTGTGGTGAAGGCGTCTTGTCCTGAGGACTGTGCTGTAGATTGCCTGTGGCAGTCTGATGTATTTGCATGTAGGGTCAGTGGCTCTGTTTGTTTAGAGCTTGGGTTTTGTGTTTTTGTTTTGTTGTTTGTTTGGTTGTTTTGTGGGGAGATGGATTTGGTTTGGTTTTAAGTAACTGCTTTAGATAACTTTAAATAAATTACTGGGATCTTGTCCTGTGTTGGTCCTGCGCTTCATATTTGGACCATCAAAGAGGCATGGTAGAAAAGAAAGTATTTAAATGAAATAGAACCCCGACGCTTTGCTTACTGTTGCCAAAATGATAATTGTAGCAGTTTCGGGTACAGCAAGTTACAGATTTTAGAAAGAGAAGCTTTCACACTCGGCAGCACTATCCGATACTTGGCTCGCTGGGAAAGCGTGTTCCTCTCATATTAGCACAAGAGTATTGCAGAGCATTTGGCTTGTGAGCTGGTACAGCCAGATGCCCAGGAATGATGTTGAGAATGATGAAAACCCCCCAATGTGTCTAAAATTATTCAAGTTTCTTTCCTACAGAGAGTAGGAAAAAAGTGTTATTTTTTGCCAGTGAGGAAGTCAATGCTTCTGTTCCCATAGGTATTTTTAAGAGGAATTAAGTGGATTTACTCAGTTACAACTTTATGATGAGTGCATTTTTACCTTTTGCAAAAAAAACCAAAAAAAAATCTATAAGAGAAAAAAGCTTCTGTAACAGGAGATCTGGGTTTTCATGATAAACAGTTTAAACAGAATTTCAGACCCCAAAGTATTTACTGTTCCATTGAAACTGACCTGTTAGAAGGAGCCTTTCTAGTACCAAGAGGTAAATGCAGCTGTGTGTTATGTGCAGAAGCAGTTGACACTTTTACTTTCTTATAGGGTGTAGTAGCACAGATTAGGCTACAGACAAACACAGCAAGCTGATGTCACCTCTGCATTGCTCATCATGCAACAAGCAGCAGAATGCTACTTATTGCATTTCTTGTGAAAAAAAAATTAGTAAAAAAAAAAACCCAAAACATTTAAAAGCCTGTATAATTTGGGCATATTCACATGCACTTTAAAAATAAAAACCTTGTGCCTAAGTTGTCCCAAAAACAGTTTTTCATGCACCGTTGTTTCTCTTCCAGTTCTAGAGCACACCCTTATCATTTGCAGTCCACATGTTGCAACCTTCACAAGAATACAACTGGCAACTAATGCTCTTGGATGCTGATAGTCATTCTGGTTACTCAGTTACATAAGTAATGAAAAATTAGCAATTTTTAAAATGCAGTAACGGCACATATAAAATGTTAAATATTCCTTTAACAGGATACAGTACAAATACTAAAGTACAAATATGTTGAACTCTCTCATATCATGTTAAACACTGATACCTGCTGTCACTTCTCAACTGCCAATGCAACTGCCCAGAGTCACCCCATGCGAGTGACCCGAGGCTGATTTAGCTACTATAAAATGACACCGACTGGCTGCACTGTGATTCTCATGCAAAAGAGGTGTAGATTTCCCCAGCAGTTGTTTTTCCTGCAGTCACATCTATTGCTATAACATCTGCTTTATAAAAATGCCAGAGCCCCAAGAAAGCCTCCTTCCTGAGTATGCTGAGCAGGCCTGAGCTGCACACTAACTTCTGTTTTAGGCACTGGGATAGCAGCATGACAGGCACAGTAAAACTGACTAAACAGTAGTTTTTTTGCTTGCCTGTCTCAACAGAATGGATTGATTTCTGATTCTGTTAATTGGACAATGAACTGTTGAAAATATCATGTTGTCATCTATCATGCTGTCATGTTTGTGAGCAGTGAATACAAGCTGCATCTTGGGGGTACCAACTATAAAACTTAATATCTTCGTGCTGATAGCTTTACTCCTTAACATGCAGTTAGTACTAAATTCCTGTGATTTTGGTGTGATTTTCAAGAAAGATAAAGCATCAAAAGCAATAAAATTAAATTCAGTCTTAAGCCACTGAAGATGTTGGAGAAAAATTAAGTGCTGCTTTCTACTCATGTTTTCTCCTGTTTAACAGAAAAGCCTGAAACAAGTCAATTACTGTCCAACATACACCATAGCACTAGGACACATAGGTAAACTGAGGACAGGTATCTGATTCCATTTTTTCTTGCTTTTGCCATCTTAACTCAAAGCTGTGCTACTTGATGCAGTGTGCTGTATTTAATTTCTTTTGTGCTTTTAATAGCATAAAGCAAAGCTAAAAAGATCTTGGCCATATTGCTCCTAGGCAGCTCAGTTTCAAACCACGGCCAAGCACTTATCCATACTTCAAGGTGTGGAAGTGTACCAAACCCCACTGTTACAGACTCTCAGGTGAATGCTGCAAAGATTTTGCATGTAGTGCATGGTAAATCTGGGCTGCAGAGATGCTCTTAAATAAGTCTGACATATCTGGAATAACTATTTTCAGCTCATAGCATAAAACTGTTTAGATCAGAGGTCACTGCTCTGTAGTTAAGGTTATGTCTGAGGCTGCTGTTGTGACCTGCCCAGCTTGGAGGCTGCAGCTCAGGTGGAGCAGGGCACTGCTGTCTCCAGCTCTCATTGTATTTCCTGGATTTTAGGGCTGGCACAAGTGGGGCTGTTCCCAGGGGTCCTGTGATTTATAGCAGCTTCCTTTAGCTGTTCCTGGCTATATACAATATATACATATATATTGTATATACAATAACAAAAATGTGTATTCCCAGTTTTCTTTGCTCACTCTTCCTCGTTTCCATTCCTAAATTAAATATTGTTCTTCTTTGTGGAAAAGTTTTTGAAGTTCAATTTAATAACACTCATGTCATCT
This sequence comes from Leptocoma aspasia, assembly GCA_013399835.1. Classification (NCBI taxonomy): domain Eukaryota; kingdom Metazoa; phylum Chordata; class Aves; order Passeriformes; family Nectariniidae; genus Leptocoma; species Leptocoma aspasia. The sequence goes on from VXAX01003616.1 coordinate 460,789, forward strand.
TAATTTATAGTTTACAGCCCATTTTACAACAACTCCGCTTTAGTGTAAACTTTGCAGGAAATTAATGCAAACACCAAATTCAGTGTATCCACTTAGAGCTTAATTCATGTGGTTTAAAAAGTGGTGAGTTGAAATAGTGCATCTTTCCCAGGCAAGTGGGAGAATGTAAATCATTTATATCTTGTACTGTAAATTGGCTTTAATTTCTTCTCTTTCCTAAAGTGAAAATCAGATATTTGAAAGCAAGTAGTTAAAAAGAAAAGATAAAGTGGAAAGGCCAGGCAAAACACATGCCTTGGAGCACTGGTAAGAGAAACAACTTGCTTTCTTTGTAGCTGCTGGGAAATGGGACTTATTGCTAAGGGAAAGCTGCTTGGATCACCTCAAAGGCTTCCTGCTCTGTCTCATCCTCTAGCCAGTGAGTGCCTGACCTTATAGGTCTGTTGAAAAGATTTTCTCTTATAGGGATTACGATACTGATTCCTATTTATTTTCAGGCCTTGTATGCTAATACATACTAATGTGATTTCTTGAGCAGTACTACAAAAGGTGGCAGTTGATGATTTTGCTATTTGTAGACTTGCAAATAGTTTGATGGCTTATGAGTAGTTAATTTTGAAATTATGTATTTTAAAATAACACTCCAAAGTAGGTGGACTAAGAACAAATGGAAGCAAGATGTGTAAGGGGTTTGTTTTAATACAGGATTCTTCTGCTTCCTAAGAACTGCATTTGTCCCTTTCATTACTGCCACATCTTGGGCTAATTCCACCCTGCAGAGTGTTGCCAATGCCAGGCTCTGGAGTTTGACACAAAGAAGAATGCCTGCAAACCCCTGGCAGGCGAACACTATTACTGCTTCAGTTATGGACCCATGAATCCAGATGTTTGTAACTGTCGGACTGTGCTTGTTATTCCATCAGTGTGGGAGCACTGCAGTATGTGTTTAAAGCAATATTGTGAAGGTATTCCTCAGATCAGCAATTTAAGCTCTTTCAGTTGAGCTGTCTGAAACAATGAGGAGCAATGAACAATTGTGCTGGTGGCGCAGGCTCGTCCACGTGCAGAGGTAGCGCTGGATTTGAGCTAATGCAGCCTTGTGTTTGTGAGGAAGGTGCTGCAGCTAAGCTTGTAGAAGCATTCCTTTTGTTAACATGCTCTGTCTGCAGTAAGGTTATAGGCAAATGTTTACTCTGCAAACAGTTGTGCCTGTTGAAGATGTTACTGCACAGCTGTGGTTTGCTCCAGTTCTGCCACAGAAGTGGCTACTCCAGTCAGAAAGTGAAGCAGATTCATGTGATTACTCTGTAATGCTCCCCAGGGAGAGGAAAAAAATAAAGGAAAAAAAATCATCTAAGTTTGCTTAAATGGTTTAAATAGGTGATTCAAATGAACTCTGCTGGGTTTTTCCTCTCTCCTCTCAGAGTAGGCATTGTTCACACAAAGCTTTTTGCCACACACACCAGGATATGAATAAGCCAATCCATTCTTTTGTCTCTCAAATGTAGTAAGTTTCCATCTCCCCTTTGTCAAAACCAGGCATTCTGTTGCTTTTATGAAATCAGGAGGAGAGAGAATATATTGCATGCAGTCAAATAGCAGGCCTTTATACAGTAGCACACGTGTGCTCCTGTCTTCACACATACGTTTTTTTCTTTCACTCAAGCTATTGACTTTTCAGATTGGAGTAAGTCCCCCAGTTTTGTGTTTATTCTGTTAATTTCTAGTTGGTCAAATGTCTTCATAGTACTAAATACTGAATCCCAGTGAGAAAAAAAAATTGTCAGTTTTTCTGGTTTCCACCTCTGCAGTGAAAACCCAGTTGTGAACACTAAATGGTTCCCTGTAGAAGAGCAGTTGATTAAGGTATGTAAGAAATAGTTATGTTTAAGAGTACATCCCCAAATGCTTTTGCTGAAGCTGAATGAGCAAAATTTTTAAAAATCACCCAAACTCTACTTGATAATGTATCTTGTGACACATTATGCTTTTTATTGTCTCTCCCTGCCCAGCACTTTGTCACCACTGAGTGCAATAAATGCATTCTACATGAAAAGAAAGCTGAAGTTTTCAGAATGGTTTTGAGAATACAACCCACATGATTATTTCTAACACTTCCTTCTCTATACAGAAGTTTACAGTTAAAAAACACAATGAAGATGGTTCATGGCTCCTCTAAAAACGTTTGAAGTAACTCTCAAATGAATATTGGAATTCTACTCATTAGTATTGTCCATATCTGATTTATCTAGTATTATTTCTCCTAAACATTTTCTGCCCTTCTCCTTCTTCCTTCCTTTTTTCTAACCAAAAGGCTATAGTCCAGGTCAGAGTAGGAAAGAGTGGTGTAATTTAGCACAGCAATCAGAAGTCTGGTATTTTTGTATTTCTGTCCAGTTGTAGAAGCAATCTTTATGTTACAGAGTGGCTTTTACCTTATTTGTTGGTAGTGAGTGAAACTGCTTAAGGAAGAGGGATGATACAAATTTAGAGAGGCATTTCAGTAAAACATTTAAGTGTTAAGTGGAGCCAGACTGCACTGTTATTTAATATACTTTCATTTAAAGAATGCAATAGTGAAAGATTGTGTAACTCCTGAACATTTTGAATTATGAAAATATTTAAATTACTTTCTTTCCAGTTGAGACTAGATGACAAATCCACTAACTCAAAATGCCTCAAGTTTTGGGGTCTTTTTCCCCTCTGCTAGTATTGACCTCCTGCAAGCTATAAACCAAGGTTTTTTATCAGCCCCCACACAGTGAATTTTTCATGCAACTATTCTCAGTGGCATAATTAAGAGAGGGTTGTGCAACACAAATCAACATATCTACTCATGGGAGTAAGTTTTCATGCCTGCAGATTTGCAGGTTTGACACTTGTGTGAACAGTGTCCACAGTACTGTCCTACCTGCTCTGAAATCTGTGTGTTAGTCCAAAGATTATATAGATATTTCACTAATTTTCAGTAGCACTACTGTCAAAATGAAAAGAAAAATAAAATTGTTTTTCTACTTTAAAGTTGCAGGAATAGTTCAAACACTTTTCATTCAGCTACTGGTGTTAAAGAACTGAGGCTCATGTCTTAAGTTTCATCTGGAAACAATAGAAAAGCCTGACCAGTTTTTTAAACAATTCTTTAGGTATTGTTGTGCAAAAAATTTGTGAAAAATGCCAAGTAATGGGTCTTAGAGTTAAGGACAAATCTGCTTTTTGGATTTGTATAACTGTACAAAGGCCCTTCAGGCTCTGTGATAAAACTGACTAAAATATGCCATGTATATGGTTTTTTTTTTTTCTTTTTACACTCAAACTGCATTGCTTACCACTGCCAGCCTGTCATACTTAGTTTGTGATCAATAGTATATGTGACAAGGTCCTAGCACTGAATGCTTCCCCCTCAGACTGACTTGTCTCTGTGTATCAGTTTCTGTACTATTATAAGCTTGAGACACCTACTTCAAATTCAATTTAACAAAGTGCAAGTAGAAGAGAATCAGCTAAGTGGCATCAAACCCTTTATGTAAAATTACCTAATTCTATAAAACTGATGTGTGGAGGTTTCCTGCAGCTGGTGTAACTCGGGTTTGCATAGATGTGGAACATTTTGAGACAGGTAGTACACAGATCATGAAAAATACCTTGAGCATGTTTTCTGAGTTCAGGGCTGGGTAGTCAGGAGCAGGGATACCCAGCTGCTGTCTCGGACAGGGGCATGTGTACCATTAAGCTGTCCAGGAACTGTGCTGTTCCTTTACATTGATGCCTTACTTTGAGCCAGTAACTGCTGGTGATAAATGAGTCCTAGCCTGCTTGCATTAATTTGGATTAATTTTCCCTCTGGAGAGAGTGCACTATACTGTTACCTAGTTCAGAACTCTGGCTGGAGCAGTTGTTATTTTTATAGCACTTACTGTAAAACAGACTGGCCAGATCTTTTAGGAGCTCAGATACAAGCTTAGTTGACAATGATTAAACCACCATTGTAAGCATCGATTTCAGAAACAAAGGAGGGGTAAGATTTTTTTTTGATTAAACACCAAAATGACCTCTAGTTAGCAGTGAGTCACTTTCAGGTTGGAAGAATCTGTAGAGGACCATCTGACAGTCCCTAGTAATTGATGGTTTCCTTATTGATGAGGATACTGGCCTAGAGCATATAAATACTGCATTTGGAGTTAACAGTGGGAATGAAAGGGTTGTAGCACATTGGAGGACAGGACTAGAATGCTAAGTGATGGGGGCAAATGTAAGATGTGACCTTAAAAATATTGTGTAATTTAATAATGAGGACTGCAAGGTACAGTGCTTTAGTAGGCATAATCAGCTGCACAAATCCATGGGGAAAAAAAAGACTGGATGAGGAGCAGTTCTTCACAATAGGTGTAGCCACTTTGAGGATCATGTGCTTTGAAGAAAGAAGGAAAGAAAGGAAAAGATCTTCAGATACAGAAGTTGCTGCAAAGGAAATAAGGCAATTGTTGCTAGTCCAGAGTTGGTAGTTATGAAAAGCAACTTCAGTTGCCATAATGAAGACCTAATATCAGTGTAGGAGTACCTGGACATAAAGACAGCATGCAAAAGGTGGTGGGTCTGCATTGCCAGAGGTTTTTAAGAAACAAAGGACTGACAGGAGCAGTTTAGACACAGTTGTTTCTACTTCAAGCAGGAAATAGACTAAGTGACTTCTTTAAGACCAGTTTGACCAAACTAGCATTTATACTGGATTTAAATTATAATGCTAGAGGATTCACTTCTGGGGAAGTGATTTTTGCTTCATTTAAAAACTGTAATTTAGTCAGGGTTTTGTAGTATAATCATCCTGGAAGATATACAGGTGCTATGATTCCAAGCATCAGCAACAATTATTTAAAAAGTCACTGGAAGTGCACAGATTTTGTGCTGTTGTCAGTCAAAAAAAGCAAATGTCCTGTGATTTTTCTGCTGATTTATTATTCCCCTCTGTCCCTCTCCCCCCTCCCCTAATTCTGGCTTTGTTTTAATAGTTACCTAATCCTACTTTAATTGCACAAAGTTGTCACCTTCTGCTAACTAGAAACAAACTAGGCGCATGTCCTGAATTCTCCAGAAGTGTGTCACCTTTGTGAGAAACAAATAGTACAGTAGATCTGCAGTAGATCTTGAATTTTGATACTTCATATGCTCTGTGTTTGTTCCACAGGCACATGAGTATCTCAAACACTGAGCTAAACCAAAGCAAGGGGCATTTTTGTCCTTACACAGAGGCAATTTGCAGTAGCTATGCAAGCACTAATGCATCTTGCCCAGCACCCTAAATGGATCCAAGCCCATCAGAAAGCAGTTGTGTAGTACTGTCTGTGACCATGGAGCCTGTCTCGAAGCACCCCTGGAATCAGAGCTCAGACGATTGTAGTGAAACTGTAAGCCTGGCAGGTTTCCAGCTGATGAGTTAATGCTGCTATAAACTTGAGTAGTTCCTCTCTGAGGCATGCAGAAGGGTGCAGGCACTGGGAAGGTAGCCAGCAAAGTCAGAGAACAGACAGCAAAGCTAAAGGCCAGCCTCAGGGATTCACAACAAATTGTCTTGGAGGTGAGTTCCTCCCTTGCCAGAAACCCTTCAAGTAGCTTCAGTGGCAGGGGTGGAAATCAGTAAGCAAATTAAGGCTGTCCTTCAGTGCAAAGCCAGCCTGCCTTTTGGGAGCTTGTTTAACATAGGTTGAGCAGAGGTAGCTGTGCCCAGCACTCAGGCCACCCTGTGACTGGCTTAGCAGTACAGGTGCTGCAGAAAGCCAAGGGTTCTCAGTCAGTGCTGGCTCAGTTTGTTGAGCTTGAAGCTGCAGTGAGGTGGTTTAGCTTTGAACTCAGGTTGTCACTTCGTTCTGAAACCTAGGCATGGAAGTCACCAAAATGTGACAGATTGAATCAGTAGAGCATCAGCTGGTCAGATTTCATTGCACAAATGGAAACATGGGTGCTCTCCTTTCTGTAAGGGAATGGTAGCAGCAGAAAGCTATTTTTGTTTGCAATTTCAGTAAAGCATTTATGCTGTAAATGCTTTGAGCAGAGTGGATTTTAGGGGGTGGGGAAAGTGTTTCAATAGATCAGTAGCTATACAATAGGAAAGATGTTCAGCTGACAGTGGCTCTTGCTGTGAAGGCTGCTATTGTGGCAGACTGGGCAGGTTCCTTCCCAAATGAACCTTTTCTGACTGAGGACCTGTCTACTGTGTCCCCACTGCCTGGGGTTTGCTAATACTTTAGTTGGTGTTTGTCCTTCTCCCTGGTATCCTAACTTCAAAGAGTTTATCCAGGCTGGAGGATCCAAGGGACAAATGAAGTGGTGCAGGGATGGATGGCTGACACAGAGCTTTGTGTTGTCATTTTGCGTCAGTGCCTGTCCTAATTTATTCATGGATACCTAGGGCATATCTGTATCTACTTCATTAATATCAATGGCAAAAGCTGTAGTTGGACACCACAGATTTAGCAACACCTCCCTCTACAGACACCCTGAGGGCCCAAAGAACCAACATCCTTATGCAAATGCCTGGTTTTCTGTTCAGAGCTTTGGACTTAGAAGGAAAATAATGAGTTTTCGTCTGATTTCTATAAAGCTAATGCAGAGAGAGGTCTTGAGAGACTAAAATCAACTTGCACTGAACACTTTAAATCTATATTCACCTGGAAGCAAATCTAAGTGATTTGAGTTGCACAGCACAGCCTACTGCACATTAAGCATTGCTCAAATCATATAGATTCTTATGCAAAAGGTAGAAATACTTTAGAACCTAAAATTCTACAAGCATGACTAAACATTAATCTGAGAGGGTGGTCTTCGCATGACAAACTATTTGAAGCACAGTCTGTGGCTGAAAAAGTGTTTCTTGTCTGGAGTAGAGATTTTGTATGATATCCATACAAGTTTTATACAGCCAGGTAGTGCCTAGCTCGATGTTCCCCTTCTTCCAGAGTCTTGGATTGCTGGAGTGGTGTGAAGAGTTGCAGTAGCAACCTTGCTGCTGTGTATTTTGAGTTTGGTTTGCTTCTTCCTTTTTTTCTATAAGCCAGAATTCCAGGTGGTGTACTTAGTTATACCAGAGCAAACACACCACAACTTGTTTTTTTTTTAAAGAAACAAGTTTCTGAAGTGAAAGAGACATCATCAAAACAAAGCAGTGATTTGTTTGATAATACAGAGTAGCAAACCTGAAATAGATCCATATGTGGAGAAGTTGGTTACTTTCAAGGTTCCCTGAAAACAAATGCAGTGAAAGCATTTTACTTTCAAGTGTTTTGTTTGGTTTATTTTTCATGGTAATACTGCAGACTAGCATTATTTAAAGTCCTTGTTTTCTGTTAAACCTGCTTGGGTTTTTTGTTTTAGGAATAGAAGAAGCAAAGTAATTTCTTATCATTTAGAAGGCAAGCTAACAGTAGCAGCTCTCAATACTAAAACAGCTGCTGTAGGCTGAGCACCGTGTGGTTCTCCCAGATATAAAGGACATTCTGGCAAAATTCCTGTACAATGACCAGTGTACCTTACTAGAAATTAGAGAAGATGGAGGAAATTGAGAGAGATGTGAGCTATACTACTCTGATAAATTACTTTTCCTCCTTGTAGATGCTGTTTATGCTGTTTGCATTGCCTCTGAATTTCTCTGCAGGCTGTGCTTGATATTTTTGCTGTAGATGGCTACTGCCTACTTTTCGTTCAGGCCAGACTGTAAGAGAGATTTTGAAAACTCTGCTTTTTTTCTCTGACAAATGCAAGTTGATGTGCTTAATTTTTCTTTACTCCCAGATTCTGACCTTGGAATAATAAATATAAATAAAATCTCTTGTCTGGATTGTCAGACTCACCTGTGCTTGCACTCCCTTTTTGTTTTCAAACATGCGAGTAAGGAGACAGGAATGACAGTGAACACACCTCTCCCCACACCTGAGATAAGCTGGATACCTCCCTGCTAAAATCATCCATCCAGGCTGGGCAGCTTTCCAGTAAAGATGACACGTGCCCACCAGTGTGATAGCAGCTGGTTTCAGGAGGTGGAAAGAGTGCTATTTGAAAAAAATGTACCAATAGAAATATCAGTTTGGTTTTCTGCTTCTTGAAAGTGTGTGAAGAACAGGTAATTATGAGAGACTGTATTGCCCAAGGTCTTAGTCCAAATCCATTTATGCCCAGAAGAGTTCCATGTTTGTTAACTTTGAAAGAACCATTGGCTTTTGAAGCCTGAATGAAAAAAAAAAAAAGGCAACACTAAATTGTGCAGTGAGCAGTCCATGCAGTACACGGAATGTTATTTCTGAAAGTAATTCCGTTGATCTTTTTCTGAAGTTGGTTGCTGATCACAGACCAAGGGGTCAGTTCTGGTTAGCTTTGCAGTAGATGCCATAAGCAATGAATGCTTGACGAGTGTCTGAGAGATGCTGTGCTACATCTGCTTGTGCTTTCCATATGCAACTCTCTGTTCCCTTCAAAGTCATCTGGCAGAGTGCAAAGCACCATGAGTCATCCTGGCACTGCTGGAGAGTGTAACTACAGTCTCTTAGCTAGGTGCAAGCCAGAGCCTGGCTTTGATCCAGACTGGATGCAGAGCAGGACACAGAAACACCCCATTGCACTGTTCTGTCTTAGGTGGGTGGATAAACTGCAGCATGAAATTGCACCAGCTGCGTGTGTTCCTAAGAGGCTGCAACCTCTGTTAGGAGTGAGCGTGTTCCTGGGGCACCCCAGCTCTGCTCCAGAGCCAGCAGTGCAGCACTAAGCCTCTTTCTCCTGCCGAGAGCAGTGCTGGGCCCAGTGTGCTGGTGGTGCAGCCATGTGCTGCTGGTAGCGTGGCTCCAGTGCCTGTGCTAACGGGCACGGCGCCTCTCAATCTTTCACTGGTTCCTCTGAGCTTTTTGCTTGCCTCTAAAGTTTTAATGGTGGAGTCTGGATCACCCCTGGAATAGAAATTTGGGGAAAAACATTTTCCTGAGGGAAGTTTGAAAGACAGAAGCTTTACTATAAAACCTTTCTATTCTCATTTGTGGAATCTGCAGTAAGTTGTTCCTGATATTATTAATTCTTCTGGCAGGTAGAGTTAATTTATGTATTAGTCTTCATGCTGCTGTATGAATTATAGATTTAATTATGGTCCAGGTGCTCAGAGCTTTGCTGTTCTTCTATATGTTAAATATAAAGAAAAAATAAGTCTGAGTAATTTTTTGGCTTACTGAGTAAATGTAAACACTTGGAAACTGTGCCCAAGTATAAATAAATAGAGGATTTACTTCACAGAGAATGTTATTATCTACTCCAGGGTATTCTGCTTTGTGGAGAGGATTAGTGCTTTGCATTATACTGGGACACACCTTTTTACAGCTACTACTCTCTGTAGCACAAGATTAAAAAGTTTTCCTGTAATTCCTTGTATTTCCAAATTTTCTTTTGCAATTACAGCTCATTACTAGGGGCCAAAGGTTGATTTGAGTTAATATAGCCATTACGAGAAACACTCTCTGATTCCCTGGTAGGTAAAAATGAACTACCTACTTGTAGTATTCCTCTTCTTCTGAGTTACTCAGTCTTTTCTGCCTGACACAGTTTTATTCACAGTCCTTGAAGGTTCTTGTACTGCAAAGCTACTTAAGCGTGTTTGTTTCTTGTCCTAAACCAGTTTTCCATCCTACTTTCTCCTAACATATATGAAAATTTAATTTTTGATTGCAATTTAATTTCATGAAACTCTTTCCATAACTGTCTGTTCACAATCAGGCTGGATACAAGATCTGTGAAAAAACCCTTTTTTACTGAGATTTCATAGGATATTTGGGCAAGGGGCAAGTGTATGAGGTATGTTAAATAAATGGGATTTACTTCTCTTTATTCCTCTTTTGTTTCTACATTTTTAGTTGCTGTCTTTCTGCTTTGTGGCCCTGAGTCAGAGAAAGCCCACCTTTCTCACCTTTTCTAGGAAACTGTGTGTATGTTTAAATGCTTTTCTGAAGGGAATGTGAATTGGCCTTGTTTCAGCTGCCACTAAACATCACTTGTCAGAGCCTGTGGAATAATATGCCTGTCTGCTGCAGTATTGGGGACAAAAAAAATTTAAGACTATACTTCTTTAATATATTTCACTATTAGAATATGCCATTTATGCATGCAATAGTATGAAATTTTCAGATGAAGGTCAACTAATTTGTTCTTGCAATTGTCCCCTTATGCTGCTTCTAATTTGTGGGTCAGAAAAATGCTTGTCATGATTTCATTTTTCTTTTGGGCACTGCAGCTACCCTCAAGAGTCTGCTCTTCCTTAGACACAGATAACATATTTGATGCATCTCCTGAGGAAGCAGCCAAAAGTGCATGTTCTGACCTCATCTTTAAGCCTTTCCATTCCTTGTACTCACACTTAATGAAGTTACTATCACAGCCATTAAAGATAATTGTGTAAAAGTAGATTATGTAATTATTGTAGTTGTACTGGTTTTAGTATAAAGTCAAGTATTGATTCTGATTCTTTATTTTGGCCCAGTATGGCAATGCCAGTTTGCTCTGATTGTTGGATTTGAAAGTCTGTGTTGGTTATTTGAGGTGGCTAGGGAGTTTGTTCTGAGGAAATCTGAATGGTTTAGAGCACTTTGATACTTTTGTTTGAGAAAAGAAATTAATTTACATTGAAGAGACCCTGTTTTAATGTCTCAAAAGTTTTTCCTCTGTTTCTTTGATGCTTAGTACAGGGGATCATTTATAAAAGTTTTGCCAGTGTCCATCACGTCAGTTGTGGTTCACTGGTATTGATGCTGTGGAGAGCTGTGCAGTTGTCTTTAGATATCACTGGTGTGAATGGATCTACAAGTGGGTTCTTACACTTTTTGTAATCTCTCTTGATGCACTGCACCTTCTGATTGGGGAAGCTACACATGCAATTTCTTTATTTGAATACACCTCTAATGTGGTTAAGTTTAGACTAAGATCTGGAAGTAAACTCTTCATAGGGATTTTCCTATAACAGAGCCTAAATTTAGCCTTCTTTTATATGAGCATAATTTTAGTTCATAAAGTACCTACACTTTGTGGGAGGTTAGTGAATGAATGGGCTGGGGGCTGACATTGTATAGGCTTTCAAGTCCTTTACTCAAGAAGGAAATGCAATTGATGTCAGCACGTTAATTTGATGGAGTACATTTATAGGAAGCTTTATATAGCTGTTGGGTGTTGACTTAAAACCGTGTCTTCCTTTGCTACATTTGTTTGTTTGTTGTGTCCTTAGGTTATTTAATAAAACATGCAGTGAAACACTAGAAAAGCTCCTGGATTTTCTCTTCCAAACAGCTATTGTTGTCAATGTTAAGGTTCTTCATGTCTTAAACAAAACAGTCATCTTTCCTTGTAGCAAAAGTATGATTTTGAAGAGTTATTTACTCTTCATGTGTTACTGTGTATTTTTATTTTAAAAAAGAATTATATCAATTGAGCCTTTTCTGGATGTTGGAAGTCAAATCAAGTCACAGTGACTTCTGGAGATAGAAATGCTACTGTACAAAATCCTTATTAGTATAAAAAACATTCAGAGAAACATTTCAAGTCAGTGCCCACACTCTTCAGATTCCCTCTGTTTCTGAAGGCCACTGTGGGCTTGTCTGCTGTATTTCTGTGTCTGTGGTAAATAAGTGCATACAGTGGTGCAGTGCACCACTTACTGAGACAAGGTTGGCTTGGCACCGCTGAATTGTCTTTAGTCCCACCTCGTTATTACTCATAAACTGTGCTTCGCTGTAAGCACACTATAGATGCTCCCTGTTTAGTGCTCAGGAACTCTTTCCTTGGAAATTGTGTGCCTTTTTAATGTGTCATGGCTCAATTATCACATTCATTTTGGCTGCCAAAATAGCCATATATATTGTCTAGCAAGTGACAGCCTGGGCCTTTATCTCTTTCTGGCTGTTTGCCAGCTGTTTAATTGCAGTCCTGTGTTTGCTGTGTGTCACATCTTATGGTGGTCTATTATACCCAGCTAAAACAATATTTTGAAAATGTTTCAAATGTAAACTAATTCTGTGAGACTTTACATCCTGTTATTTACATGATCTGCTAGGAATGTAATGTAGGTCGTTTTTCCCCCTACAAATACGAGCATTTGTACCTCCGATCATCTTACGAATTTCCAGGGCAGAGAGAAGACAAGATGGGGATGCAGAAATGCTATCTTGTCCCCTCGAGAGATGTAATTAAAGCTGTACACTTGTCATGCAATTTTTCATTTGTAGTTTCCAAGATGTTTTTAAAGCCAAATATTCTCTTTGTTCTGCCTTTAGAAAAGAGCAAGCATACAGAAACTGAGCTGAGATCTCAAAAGGAATAGTGAAATATGGCCTGTGAGCCGTATTTCTGCCCAAATGGATACTTTGGGTGAAGATGATGTTGGGGTTTGTGTGAATGGGGTCTCAGAGAGGCAGAGAATGGTGCAGGTGCTGTTTGCACACAGCACGTTTGGTTTGGCAGCTGCCTGCTTTCCATCGGGAACGACCTAAGGCAGGGCTGGCTCTGTGTCCTGCCGCCCCACCCCGCCTGGGGGATGGAGCCACTCAGTGTGAAACCAGGATACTGGAGGTAAAGCACTCCACAGCACTTAGGTGTGCAGGGAGTCCTTGGGCTAAGTATGAGTCCAGTTTTACCTGCTTGTCTTTGTACAGATATTACTATCTTGTTCATTTTTTCCCTGAGGAGCTGTTATCTTGAGAGTTTCAGCTCCTGGATGGATTCCTGTGTGGTGCAAAATGCCTTAGCCTTAAAAGAAATGAAGGTACATTAGCTAACAATCTTGGCTATGTAGATTTTTTTGGCAGAAACTTTGCTTTTCCACTGCTTTAAGAGGAAATCAGGATTTGTTCTATTGCTTGTTTAATAGGAAGAATAACTGTTTAACAAGAAAGACATGATAAAAGTCTTGATAAACAGTTTTGCAGTTCAGAGGAAGACAGAACAGAAGAGTGCTTAAGAAAGATCCCATTTTTGTACAAAACACTAGATTTATAATTTTTCTTCTTAATTGGAGGGGAAAGGAGCCCATCTAGCTAAAGCCATCTAGCATACTGAAAGAGGTTTGATATTAAAATGGGCTTTTTTTAAAGGAAATAAAATTATTAAGAGTCATCTTAAACCTTGTGAAAAATCCAATACTTTGTGAGGATAATATACTCAAGCATGTGCATGTATGTTTTTTCTGGTTAATCTGCTAGAAAAATTGTGGTAAATAACCCCTTTTAACATATCTTTTTGAGAAGCTGACCTGTTACAAAGTGAGCCTTCAAAGGTATTTAGGAGCGAGTTGTACATATATGGGGCAGCTGGAGTGAGAATGGTTGTGGCAGTTCTGCTGTGCTGTCACTGCATGTCTCTTCAGGAAATGCATCAAAACAGTCACTAGTATCATTTTTTTTGTAGCAAGATCTGCATAATTCCAGTAGTTTACAAAGTGACCAGTCTATCCTGTGTCAAAAAAGGCCACTTTGCTTGAGTTTCTGCTTGACAAAACTCCTCATTGTTCCATTAAGCTTTTGTGTAAGTCGTGTATTTAGTATGCGTTGCATGTGAGTTTCTTACATGTGCCAAATCACTTTACTTTCTGGTGAGCCTGAAGACATCATCAGCTAAGTTTTGTAGTATAGAGATAAAGTGGGTGCTGAAAGGCAGCCTGCAGAAACCCTTCCTCTCTTCATGCTGCCTGGTTTGATAAGGCAGCTGTGCATGTGTGCCATTGACACGGAGGTGTAGATTTTTACCTGATTTGTTAAGAAGTTGTTATTTCTGAAGAGAAGTTCCAACACTCAGTGCATAGATACCCTCTCATTGAAAAATGCTTACATGTTAGATGTGGTCATTGCAAACTAAGGGTGGCTTTGGGGAAGTGAAGTTTCTCTACTATTTGAGGTCTTCAAATATCCCTGGGAGCTAGATACTAGGAAGTTACATCCCAGCAAGGCTTGTACAAAGCCCAGCTTGCAAAGCAATGATGCCAATTACTCGTCATGGCTGCACATCCACTATCTCAGCAACAGATATGAAGGAGGACATGATCAGGACAGGTCACAAGAATGCATAGCCCATACACCACTACAGGCTGATCAAGCCTGAATGTTAAAATAATGACATATTAATCAAATGCAGGAAACTGGTGGGAAGCAGGGTGAGGGCAAATACCCATGCTGCATTTGCTGTGGAGCTATTGAAAGGTGCAGCGTGGTGCAGCCAGAGTGCAGAACTGTCACAGACCAGTGGTTCAGACTGAGTGTGGACCAGCTGCAGTACTGGTGCTTCAGTGTTTTGCTTGGCTTTTCATGTCCCTAAACGTGCTGTGCTTCCTCTTCCAAGTCCTGTTTCACACGCTGCTTTTGTTCACCATTTCTGACTTTTTGCATCTTCTCCCTCTCCCATCTCCACAGCTGTGATTTCAGTAATTGGGATAAACACTGTCCTTTTTTCAGTGGAATATTTCTTGTATAATCATAGCTACTTCCTTTGAGGATTAAAAAAAAATAGCTACTTTCATAGCTACTTTCTTTGAGGATTAAAAAAAAAAAAAGAACAACAACAAAAGAACAGAAAAAAATTATATATCCTTGGCAGGAACATGCAGCATGTTCAGGGTTAAAGCAGACCAGGAAAAGGGACACTTCCCTTTCTTGTCAAATTAGCTTTGGTTTCTAAGATCCATCATGCTGGAATGCAGCCCTGAAATGCCAATTTTCTTGTAAGGAGGAAGCAGAGCCAATTGACTTAAACTTTTAGTTGCATCTGCTGGCAATTTCCACCAGAAGCTAATTACAGCTCACAGCTATCACCAGCAGATGACTGACTGGTTCCACCTCACAAAAAAAGAAAGTTTAAACTCTCACAGGGGTTTCTTTTTCCTTGAAATTGTTAACGTTTTTCAAGTAGGTATTTTACACATACAAACAGAAATCTTCAAAATTTAGATAAATTATTTTATCATACAAATAATATCTTTAGGTCTTTCCAAATCTGGAGGTCATTTATTGGGCATTGCACTGTATCTCGATGTCATATCAACACTACACATTGTGTGCATTTTTAAATTGAGATGTGATTAACCCAGCTCACTTTCTGTGTTGTCAGTTCTGTAAATTACTTCAGGATAACTAAAATAGCTCAGACCTTTTTGCTAAATTAATCTTGCAGATTTGAAAATGTTCTTGAGTACTGAAATATTTGCACCTCTTGATACTGTGGTTCCACAAAAACGAATTTTGCAAGAGTGAACCTTTTCAAGAGTGATTCTTTTCAACAAAGAATGGAGCATGACTTTTTCAGCTAGCATCACTAGATGGCGTTGCCTAGTAGTCTAACAGCTGAGAGTCTGAAAATAGATGAAATTAATGTAAATCTGTAGAGTAATTAAAACATTTAAACCTTCAGTGTGTATGTCTTAGGTAATTTTTTCCTTTTCAATCATGCTTCTAATTGATCAGGAGAGGGTGTTGTGCTGAAGTGTTACTTGTGCCTGTTGCAGCTCTTAAGCAAGTAGTGAGTGTGCTGTAGTTTCTGCTGTGCTTCTGCTCTTCCTTGGCTTGCTTGAACCCTCCTTGAAGTCGTGTGCTGAGGGACCGAGGCTCAGCCAGAGCTTGTGCTGCTGTTTCATGCAGGGTTCTCTCTGTACACAGTTAGTCTCTTTTAATGGTATGCTGAAATATTTGCTGAAGGACTGCTTGGACGGTGCCAGAACAGACAGGCAACAAAAACTCTGCCAGTATTACTCTATAGAAAGCTCCTGGTATGACATGTTTTTCTAAAGTATGATGTCCACTGTTATTACAGACAACAAGAAATAAAACAAAAGTGTTGTTTGGGGCTTGTACTCTGTTGTTTATTTTGTGGTTTAGACACCGTGCCGCATTTTTTTCTTCCTGGCTGGTTTCTCTCTTTTGTCAGTGGTCAGTAATGCTCTGGCAGCAGCACTAACAGGACACTGCTGTGCCTGCACGTGGGGCATGGCCATGCCTGCACACTGCTCTCTGGTGCCTGGTTCCCAGGCAAGGCTGGAGGAAACCTGCCTTTCAGATGAGTAGTGTGTTTAGCAGAAAGCAAAAAGACATCAGGTAGGTAGGTTTATTCAGGGAGGATGGTAAGGAGAAATGATGAACCAAGCAGCTTTTGTTCAGTGCTTTCAGTTCAGCTCCATCGTCTGCCCCTTTTAAACTGTAAGTGAGAATTTGGCCTAACCTACTCCATTTCCTTGGTTCACTAGCAGTTTTAATTTAAAAGATCTCCTGCTTGACATTATAGTTGTTTTTAAATTGTTTCTTAACCTATTGCAGATGTCTTCATCAGTCTACTAAAAATTAAAGAATTATTGTTGACAGCAATTGGTATAACTCATTTGTTTCGTTTCTTAGTTTAAGTAATATTTCTAGATAATGTCAATCAGTTTGCCTGTAATTATACATTTAGATGTAGAGAGTGTGCACACCTCTGGTTGTTTTAACACTTGTATTTACAAAACAATATTTTTAAAGACTTTATGGTAGAGTATTAGTTGTAGGATGATGTTGAGGGTTTACAGTTTGGACACCTATAAAGCAGTATCACATTTCACAAAAGGATGAGGAATAAAAAAGCCAAGTTAAGGAAACCAACAAATAGTAAGCATGTACAGACTGTATTTTGATGAAAGTTGGTCACCAAAGCTTCTGTTTATAAAAGAGATTTAGAATTAGGTCCTAGACTTTATTTGAACCTTTCTGGAAACCTGGGCCATGTATTTCTGTACATGAAGGTAGCTCTTTGCAAAGCCTCACTTCAGAGAAATGGCAAATAAGGTCTGGGGAGAGAGCAAAATTGTTTGAGAACTGCAGCACAATGCTTAACTGCTCCTCACGTGTGCCGGGGAAGCGGTGTAAGAATACCAGGACAGGAAAACTCTTAATCTTCTTTTACATATCCATATGTTTTTAAATCAGAATAATATGAGTAGCTATAAAGTGATCAAGTCACTTATGGGCTAATTTTTCATCACTTTATACCAGGTAATTGATAATAAAGGGACAAAATTTGGTACAAGAGAGCACAGGTGGGAAAGGTATATGTTCATTTGAACACCTCAGCCAATAATGTACTGAAGCATGTGCTTGTCTCCCATTGAAGTCACTGGGTTTTAAGCACATGCAGAAACCCTTTCCTGTGCTGGGTCTGAGGGAGGGGAGTCAGTTTAGCAGGGCCAAAGACAGAAAGAGGAGGGGAAGCCAGTGTGGTGACTGCAAGTGGGAAATAGCTATTGTGTTCATTATTTTACAGGGAAAAGCTCTACCTGTAGCTGTGCAATGCACTGCTAAAATTTGTACCAGACCTCAAAACCTCATCTTCAAATATGTCTGATCCCCCAGTGCCTCCACATGGGGCGTAGCCCAGTGCCAGGTCAGTGCGTTTGGAGAGTGTAGGCTTTGGTGTCCGAGCAGGGTGAGGAGAGAGAAAGCAGGGGAACTGGGGCCTGCCTGCTGTCCCCTTGCTTTGCCAGCTTTCTTGTTGCAGTTTCAGAAATACACCATTCAGAAGGATGATATTTCTGCCACACCTCCATCCCAGTGTGCTGTCTGCAAGCAGGGAGAGGCAGAAATGCGGAGCCAGTAGTTTTGAGGAACTGCGCAGAACATTGCTGTTTGGCAGGACTCTGTTTCATGAGCATAAAATCAAAGTACACATTCAGTGCCAGTCTTTTCACCTAAATTTTACATGAGGGCTGAATGCTCATTTAATCCTGTTTATTTGGGGGCATTCAGCACATAATACTAAATGTGCTTGATTTTTTTTTTATTTGCAGGTCACCTTTTAATGGAGCTGTAAAAGTAAGTGTAAACTGCACCTTCTTTTGTCATCAGTAAGTGCTGAAGGGTGTAATGCTCAGGGCAGGAATGGCTCTGTCTCACAGGTGGGAGAAGGATGGGCAAACCCTAGCACTACCCAGTAAGTAAGAGGGTTGAAAGGCATCATGGGCTCTTTTTCATTTGCACTGTCTGTTTGTACAGGCTTCAACACTACAAATACTTCCTTTTGGTTTCTTACTTGGGATACTTCTCAGAGGCCCTGTTGTGCTAATCCTAACAAAGACATGTCCAGAAGGACAGTTTTTGCACTGAGGAATTTATCTGCAATAGCTAATGGTTCTCCTGCTTGGTTGAAAAAGAGATCTGGATAGCTTATCTTGATGTCCTCCAGGTCAGACATAATTAGGAAACAGAGCTCAGGCTGCTGCTTTGCTCAGGGAGGTAGCACATACCCCTTTCAGAGTGCCTTACAGAGGAACTTTGGTAGAAGTCAATTAAGTACATTTTCCACACAATGCAGGCAAATGCTGTGATCCCTATCTACAGTGAAGACAGTATGATCTGGATGCACTTTGCACATATGCCAGAAATGCAGGTGTAGGCCAGATGAAGCAGTCATAGATCTCAAAGCCCCTTTTCCCCTTCCCGATTTGCAGCTGCTGAATTCATTAGCACTGCACATAAACGGGAAATGACCCAAAGGGGTTCAAATTCACAGTACACTGTGAATGCTTTGGGCTGTAATCTGGATGAGTGGTGGAATAAAAAGTCAGATCAGGAGTCAGTTTCTTTCTGAACTGCCCTGTTCTGTCACAGGAGCAGGTTATAACCCTGCTGCTGCAGATGCTCCTCATTCACTCCCTTCCTTGGCAGCTCCTGTGTTTGAATAGGAAATATCTGCACATCTGGGGTGGTGGGAGGAGATGAGAATTAGGACGTCTCACTCCAGAAGATCATCAGTCCCTTTCAGGCACCAGGCAGGAATGGGCAGTGTCTGGAGGTGGCTGCCCAGCTGCCACTGTTCTGTGTGTCTGTCTGCCAGGCCTGGGTGCTGAGTGCTGTTCCTCTAGCAGTTGTGTGATCGCTGAAATCAGGATTAAGTTCTCATTTCTTAAAGAAACTCTGTGTGTTTATTTTAAATCACAACTTTTTGGAAGAAAACCCAACTGTTTAACCATGGCATTTCCAGGAAGGTGGGAAAAATGCCAAATGGAAGCAAATGTAGATTTTACTGGTTGTGAGAAGCAGACTTGAGGATCTGTGTTCCACGTGGAAGAAGTTGTCTTCCTCTGCACAGGGCTGAGCTTCCCCGTGTAAAGTCAGCATTGTAGGAAATCATATAAAGCAGATCTGATGTCTTACCTCAGTGCCAGGCATGGGAATTTCTCTGTTGGCTTTTAATAAGTTGCAATAGTAAAAAAACACTTTGGCTTGTCCTCAGCACTTGAAAGACACCTTTATGATTGTCAATGATTTCATTCCAGTTGTTTTTTCAGATCCAAACAGTTTGGATTACTTTTGTTGAGTCTGTTCTGTGGACATGGAAGAAAGTCATGTTAAGTGCCAGAAGCTGGGAGCTGAGAAAGGCCTCAGCCCTCGTGCAGGAAAGGCTGTGTTGACAGTCACTGTGGTGTCAGCGAGCTCTTACATGGAGTCATATGCATATTCCAAAAGTATAGACCAGACTTGCAGGCAGTGGGCATCTGCCAGGGGGTCTGTCTTGATTTCCTGCCTCCTCTGGGAGCTGCTCTCCCTGTGAACTGGAGGGTGTGCTGCCAGCATCAGGGGCAGGGCTGAGGTGCTGCAGTGAGCTCCCCTTCCTGTGCTGCTGGGAGGAAGGCAAGGAGCACGAGGCACAGGTGAGCTGCCAGGCCTGACAGAGGGTGCCAAAAGGCAGATCTCCTCAGAGGCATGAATTCTGTAAGGGAGCACCAGCTGGCCTCGCTTCATCTTGAAGGCTGCCCTTCAGTACAGAACTGTCACTGGATCCTGCGAGGAGCTGTGTTAATACAGCAGAGTCCAACACAGCAAAGGCAAGATGGCCAGTGCCCCTGAGAGGGACTCCCTCCACACCCTGCACTTGTGTGGAGAAGACAACAGGACCATCCTGGAACAGGAAGACTGGCAGAGCGTTTTCTCAGAAGGAGCCCTTTCCTTGCCTTGTATCTTTCAGTGCTCCAGGAAAACATCAAGACTTGAGTAAAATATTTTTTATTTTCTTTTTTTTTTAATTAAATAAAAGAAAGCATTACTCAAAACAGAAGTTTCAACTGGAGCTTGTCAGGAGGAAACACTCGAGTCGTGCAGGTACAGAGAGGTTGGTGCAGGACATTTTGTGTGCAGAATGGTGTTATGACACTTGCATAAGATGCTCTGCCAGTCTCCCAGCTCGGACCCACTGTGTTGTAGCTTTATTTTTTTCAGACATTCAGTGAATCAGCTCAGGAGCAGGAGGTTGAAGCAGCAAGACAGCTGCTATCCTCTCCTTGGAGTCAGGAAAGTATCAGCATGCCACCAGACCTGCTTATATTACATGGGCAAAACATGCTCAGTTCCCTTCTGTGTGTTTTTCATCTAAAGGTTAGAGCACAGGCTGAAAGAAGAGGGACTTTGAAGGGCAGGGCCCTCTGCCCAATTAGGCCCCTTAAAGTAAACAAATAAGTCGGAGGCCGTCTCCTAAGTGGTCTAACTTCTATTGTACAAACCCACAAAGGAGTAGTGGTGTTCAGTTCCTGCTTTCCCTTGATGTTCACAGAGCTCACTCCCAAGCACTTTCTCTGCCTGGAAGCCTTCACTGTGGCCAGGGAAACAGTCACCCTGTTAGATGAGAGACAAGGAGGGGGAGGATCGTTGTTTCCAGGGAAAATGCTTTGAGCAGTGAGTGTTTACCTGTGAGAGCCAGGAACAAGCTTGGGTGCCTGCCAGTCCATCCTGAACCTGTGATTTGGCAAATGAGAGGTTGTAGGAGGGAGAGCACCCAACAAAAATGTGGAGAAGTGCACCTAAAAGATCAGTTTGTCCAGCTGTGTCCTCTGTGTCCATGGGTAGCTGAGGCCCTAGCACCTCTTTTCCCGTGCTGACCATGGTGCAAGGAACAGCAGTCTGCTGCAGAGGGGAAGAGCAGATTGGCAGCCTTCTCCCTGTTTGGGCCTTGGCAAGATGTGTGCCCTCAGGAGTGAGCTTGGAGAAACGCTTCCCTAGCAGAAGGTTTGACAGCAATTTAGATGGCTGATCAGGGCCAAAGGAACCTGCTTTTGCTTCCAGCACTGTGTGGTGAAAGGCAGCCCACCTCTCCAACAAGAGTCTCATCCTATTCATGTTCTTTCTGGCAGCTTCCACCGTGGTGCCTCTGCCTTGAAACACATCTTGTGGTCCTGGTTTAGATCCAGAGAGTAGTAAAAGGCTGGTGTGGGTGGCATGGCTCTGCTCTGGAGTTAGCTGCAGTTACTGGCCATGTGTGAGAATAGCCCATGTTTCAGCTCTTTCCTGATCCATTCTCCAGACCACTTGCTTTTCTGAATGATCCCAGGGTTTCTGGAATCTCTCTTGTAACTCCTGGCTTTTAGTTGGAGGCTTCAGGATTATTTTGTTTTTTACAGCTTTTCAAATTGTCCAGAGATCCTGCTGGAATTCTCAGTTGGCTTCCAGGTCTGGCATAAAAATGAGCTGAAATATCCATATTCTCCACTGTCTTCTTTTTGTTGCTGAACAGGCAAGTTGTTGCTTGCCTGAGCTCTTACTTCCCTGCAGAGACCCTGGAGATGCAGGAAAAGGGCTCAGCAGGGACCTCTGTGTAGGTAGGACAGGGGACAGAAGTGTCCACCCAGCTGCTAACAGTGACTAATGTTGTGGGGAGAAGCACTGTCTGTATTTGTTTGCATTAGGAGGACAAGGAGACATTTACAGAAAGAGGAAGGAAAGCACGGTTTAAGTCTATTTAATATTCATTTGAGCTTAAAAACCCATAAATGTTTATAATCAAATAGATAATTCCTATTTACTGAAGTATACTTTCAACAGGGAAATATTGCAAGCTAAGGGCTTTGTGATTGCTTTGTTGGTGGAGGATGGACTTTGGTGAGGTTTTACAGTATTGACTTGAAGAGGATGGATTTGCTAACAGGGTGGGTGATCTTGTCTGGCCTCGGCCAAGGAAAAAAAATGAGGGAAGTTAAGAACCTAGCTTGTGGCATTGGCTGAGTAATCTCAAACAGCCATAAATATATTGTAGCTGTAAAGTTATAGAAATATATGGTAAGGAAAAGGAAGATTTCATGCAGTAGACAAGATAGTGGCAGTCAAGAGAATTAGTTTACATTTTTATTAGGCATTCTCATTAAGGGAATGGGAGAGCAGGATTTATTCGCTTCCTGACTCACAAGGCTTATTGGGGATGTTTCAGTACTGAGATCCTTAAGCATCTCAAACTAATGAAAAGATCATTTCAGGGCTCTTGAACTGCTTTATAGCTTGTGATAAGAGAAAAGATGTGTTTATTTCAGGAAAGATTGTTTAACCGGCAAAGAAATGTTCTTAAGCACTGGCAGAGCAATATGCCAGCAGTTGTCACATGCGTATGTAACACCATAGCTGAATATGGATCTAATCTGTTTACCAAGAAAGCAAATAATAAGATTGTGGGGTTTGCCCTTGATCAGAACAACAGTGAATTAACCTGAAGAGATTTTGTTTCTTATGCCAAGAGATTGTATCTTATATTAAGAGACTTTGTATCTTATTTGGAGAGATTCTAGAGGTTCTGACAGATTGTTCTGTAAAACAAATATTAAATCTGAAGAAAATATAAATAGATTTTTATCTAAAGCACTGGAGGTCTGATTCAATTTTAGTTTTATTGCCTCTTTTTACATTGTTTATTAATTCATTGACTAAACTAATTCATTAGTTATACATTATTAATGTTAATAATTTAGTTGTTGTTAAATGTTAATTATTGTTAATTTATTAGCTATACATTAAAATATACTATATGCCTTATATAAAAGCACAAATTGCCACCTTTTAATGAATTTAGAATTAAGTAAATTAATTTTTACTAGCATTTCCTAGTGTCCAAAGTGTAATAGAGTGTATAGGTTTAAAGCAATTCTGCTGACATCAGTGACATTTGTTAAGCCTCAGACAAGACTGCGAACAGAATTTGGTCAAAGGGACTGAATACATGTGTTCATTTTAATAATGCTCTGCATAGCCTATGCCAGCAAAATATTTCCATACCAACTAAATATACCAACCATTATATACCCTGCATGCATCCTGTGAAATGCTGCAAATTAAAATAGCTCTGCTGAAAGCTTTTCAACCTCCTCCATTAAACTTGGCAGCAGTATCTACCCAGAAAGCCTTTAAATAGGAAAATGTCCTCAGTTTTGGATCTTCATTGGCCTTTATTGCCTCCCTCTCTCCTGCCCTGTTGCATGTTTCTTGGATTTACCACTAAAGCCATTAACAGCTCTAGAGCTAAACCTGCTCATCACATTGACACAGGCAGTGAGTAGTCTAGCTTCAGGCTGAAAAATCAGCTCCTCTGCCTAGAACCCCTGGTTGCCTGAGGCTACTCAAGGTCTCTGATAAATCTTCAGGAGAGGGGGCAATAGGATCTCCTCCTGTAGTGTGTTCTGCATGGAATGTTTCTAAAACTGTTCCAGCCAACATAAACTCTTACCTCTCTAGGAACAGGAGGTAACACTGTGTATTTTGCTGATCTGATTTATCATTTTAAGGCTCTATTTAGTTGACCTCTTGCTGCTGGCATTTGTTACATTTCCCAGATAATAAAACTGAGCCTGTCTGACTTTCTGTAACCACTGGGAAAAGGGTCCTCTCTGCTCCGCTCCCCTCCACAAGTTCCCACTGACTCTCTGCTGACAGCTTCTCAACACTCATGTGAATTCTCACCACAAGTCTGGACCTGAGCACACAGCTTTTGTTTCATTTTTGGACATGCCTTTGTATGCTGCTCTTCTAAGTAAGAATCAAGATTGCATCCAGCTGCTCCAGACTATTTAAATTTTTCTGAAAGCATGTTTGTCCTGGAACAGCCCCACTGAAAGGAACAGAGGAGTGGGACATGCCAAGTGTCTCCTTGGCAGCTCTGAACAAATCCTGCCTGATAACATGTTTCTGTTTGTTGTTCAGCAGTGGAGTAAGTTTATTGAAATCTCAATGATCATAATTAGGCTTCAGAAGTTAATGTTGTGTCAGCATACAGAAAAGACATTGAATGTTGCTTTGGAGTCAAATTTCAGACTTGGTGTCACTAGTTCCTGTGTGCATGGTACATCTGCCAGGGCAATCACATCTTTAACCTCTTCTTCAGCAGGTGTTCCCATAACAGCTCTAGTATAGGGCATCTTTTCCATCCCTTTGGTACAGAACATACAGAAGCAGACCCTCAGGTGCTGAGGGAAGAGTACTGACCCCTTTTCAGCCAGACTTTACTTTCTTTAAAATCCTGTGTGAGTAGCTTCCTTTGATGAACAGCTCCTTGGAATGCAGTGAGTCAACTGATAGAGTCCAGTTTACTTCATCAAATACCAAATTAGTTTCTACCTCAGCTGAGTTTATTTTTGGTGTTTCTGTGATTAAAAAAAAGAAAAAAAACCAAACCCAAAAAAACCCAAGCACACAGAGTTTGAGGGTTTAGGTTTTGGGCATTGGGTCTTTCTGGTTTATTGTTGTTACAACACACTGAAGTTGAAGGACCTGTTGAAGCCTGGAGATGGCATTTGACCTGGAAAATGCCTCAGTTACAGAGTAAGGCACAGCCCAGAGGCCAATAAACATCATACAGATAGCTTTAACTTCTCAGCATAGCCTGTCCTGTGCCAGGCAGGGAAACGGATTGATGCAGCACTCAGCTGGCTTGTTTCCAGACTTCATTCCTGGAGTCACCATGAACAACGCCTGCTCCTGCCTCCCTCAGCACTGGTGTGTCATATATTCCCAGAACAGAGGGTGGCACTGAGGTGAGTTTTGGGAAAAGCAACTTTAATATTTTTCTGTATTATTTGTGTGCACCACACGCTGGTGGAATTTTCCTGCTGCTCTTTCCTCCTTACTCTGGCTGCTTGTTTCTGCTGCTGAAGCCTGATCATTCCTGGGGGACCTGCTCATAATTCAGCAGCTGTGCAGAAAACCCTGAGAATGTTTCTGTAGGTTTTAACTATGTTGTGTGTGCTTTTGCCAATGTGTCTTCTGTGGGTGTGTCTGTGCTGCAAGGCTGGGATATCCAGCCTCAGGCACATGAAGAATTTTCTTTGTCCTTCAGGGAGATCTGGTTCAGTTCAGATGTGCTGCTGCTGGGATCATTTTTTGTCTTCTTCAGTAATGCAGCTATGTTTTGAATCTAAGTTCTCAGCTAAAGTAAAGTATTTGAGAAAACTAAATCAAAAGAAATCAAATGTTTCTATTATGTGTTAAAAAAAGCCTGTTTACAGTTTTATTTATTGAGATAGAGGGTGGATGAGATAATGTCTTTACAGATAAAAACCATTCTCACAGATGGGGGTCTGAAGAATAAATTATTCAGTCCTTTGTCTTTTTTTGTGAATATTTGAGTATTACCCTGTATCATCTCAAGCTCTGATTTAGATACAAGTTGCAGAAAAGCAACATCAGTGTCATGTAGCTGAAAGAAAATAGAAGGCAGGGAAGCAGCCTTGTGCAGAGCGAGTGTACAAGATCTCATGGTCAGGGGACTGAGAGCAAGCAAGAAAACTCTCAGCATATTTGGCTGAGAACTGACTGTGAAAAAATCAGAGGATTTTTATGTCTTACCATTTTTAGGCTTTCTTACAAAAAATGAGGATTTGGAGTACTAAGCTCAGAAGGAATGCAGCTGCTGCTGCTTGGATAACTTTACAAATACCCAAGTGTAAAACAATTGCAAGTCTGAATGTGCATATGTATTCTTATGGCAAACAGACTAATTGCAGTATCTCTAAAATTGTACATACTACTGTCCCGTACTGTACAGTTACTTTACATTTCTGGGTTTTTTTCAAATTGAGGATGCTGGTTTTACCTGTTTCCATATGCATTTAATAAATCCTGTAATATTTTATTTCTTGTATATTTTGCCTCATTCTTCTGTTATGACACTGGCATTAGTTTGATGTCTTTCCTAGCAAAAAGGCTCTGCTATTCTCCAATACTTCTTCTTCCTTATCAAAGTTAATGGTTGTATAACATGTAATTCCTTTTAGCAATGGAACTGTCATCCTTATAATTCTCTCAAGGGATGTTAGTGGCAAACTCAGCTTGGCATATGAGCCATAGCTGTTCTCTGGTATTTTGGTATTTTGACTGGCAAGAAGCTGGGTATAGACAGTTTGCTGTATAGGTTATAGGTACAAAATATTTGTCTCATTAATAGGTGGTGTCTCTGAAATTGTGAAAAATTATGTAAGACAGAGTGTACAGTCAGGTAGTTAAAGGGAATGTCAGGAACTTATAGGAGAGTTTAGAATTAAAGTTGTCATGTGCAACTTTGAATTTATCATTACCTAGTTTATGAATATTTAATAATCTCCTCTAATATTTCCTTGTCATTTTCCTTTTCCTTTTTTATTCCTTACTATTGAAATATTTCTAGGTTAAAAAGAAAGATTTTTGAGGAGAAATAAATGTTGGCAGGAGGAATATAAGCACTATTAACAGATCAAAGTATTTCAGGTAACTGCTGCAGATTTGCATTGATATTGTTTTGAGATTAAGATGCAAACAGCTAGAGGCAGTGTATCATCCTCTTTAGACTTAATTTATAGTAAAAACATGATTATTTTCATATTATGCAGCAGACATAAACCAGCTAAGAAGTATTTTGCCAGTGTGGGAAGGGAACGGTTGAAAGCGGAAGAATGGCAAGGAGGATGGTAGATTCCATCAAGTGACCTTGCAGCTGGGAATGCCAGGGCCTGGAGAATAACAGTGTGGGAAACAATATATTATGCCTACTGCTGTTTATCCTTTGTCTGTTTGAGAAGAATTTCTGTGTAGAGATAACACAGGTGTTTACAGAAACGTGGAGGCCCTCTCCCAGACATGCTTGAGCTCCCTGTCTTGGGAGAGACATCAAACCAGAGATCATAAAAAGCAGAGAGGAAAATCACAGCATGGTGTTAACCCACGTGTGTGTGGCCCTTTGATAAATGGGTGCAAACAGCAGCCCTGATGCCCTGCCTGGCACTGGGCTGAGCCTGCTGGTGCCTGTGCCCACATTTTGGGTGTCTGCAGCCCGATGTGGTTCTGGGATCCTCTAGCCAGCGAGGTAACAAAATAAACTTACTCTTTGCATTTCAGCTGTGGTTTTTTTGGTTGTCCTCAATCAGCTGTGTGTGTTGTTTCACACAACCACATAAAAAGAGAGTCATTTGACTAGAAATTCAGGAAGAAAAAACCCTCTAGTTCTCAGTAGTTGCTGTTGTTGTATGGCATGCTCAGAAGTAAAGTTTTGTAAATAAAACTCCTCCAGTTTGAATATGAGTCTAAGGTGAGTAATTCAAGCAAGTTGGAATCAGTGATGGTTAATGACACTTTGGTATTGCTGTGTGTCTGAAATGTATTTTCAACAGATAGGAAGCATGTAACTATGTCATTTATAATTAGTGTTTCTTCCTTGAATCTGAAGGATTGTCTAGGAAAAGGAATTTTGTCTTCATGGGATGAGGATTGCCTTCATTGTAAGAAGAGTAACAGTTAGAAGGATTACTAGGGGCATATTCAAGGAAGGGGCAGATCATCTGTTTGGAAGAGATGGGAGGCACTCAGCTGAGCCAGGTGGATGAAGAGAGGTAGGGAAAACATATACACATTCTGGGAGAACCACAGTCGGTCTCTGCTGGCTGAGTTTTTAGTGAAGACATACCTTTTTTCTTGCATTCCTGAAGGGAGGTTGAGAAGGCTGTGAATGGAGTGGGAAGGTGTAAAGAGCTTGAAAATTTGAACTATAAGGAGGCTGGAAACATACAGTCTGCAGAAGTCATACATTAGTTTTGTGGACCAAACTTGTCAAAATTAGTCAAAAAACAAGTAGATAAAGCTGGAGGCAAGTCAGTGTTTAAAAGCTGGGATTTTTCTGTTGCCTGCTTTCTGATGCCAGATAGCTATGCTTAGAGTATTTGTGCTTAGCATATCAAATGTACCATGTTGTTTGGATACAACCCTTAGCCATTCCTGCTTCACCTTGTTCCTTGACTCTATGATCTGCTGCTTGGAGCTGTGCCCAGAGACCATTCAGAAGCTAAAATCCATCCTGTGCCTGTTTGTTAGCCAGCACTTTATTGAAGTGCCAGCAAAATTGCCTCCTGGCTTTTATTTGGTTTTGAGGGTGGAGCCTGACCTTCAGAGCATTAGAGATTTTCAAGGCTGAGATATTTGCAAGGTGGATTCTTGCTGTTTCATTCCTGCTGCCTGGGGAGGGTCTCCAAGGGGCATCCCAATGGCACTCTCTCTCCAGAGCCTGGCAGCTTCACCCTTTTCGGTTCTCCACAAAGTTCTCCCCACATCACACTGCAGGTCTGGTCAGGATTTGTTGCTCCAATATAATTGAGTCGAGTGGGTTAGTTTATGACTGTGTAGGCAGTTGATTTTTAAGTGACTAGTGTAACTCTTGTTCGTGGGAAGGCTTGGCATAACCACTTAGTTGATCCGAGAAGCACAGAAATGCCAATCTGCAGAGTGTATATATAAAGCTTTCAAAACGGAAAGAAGAACACAAAGAAGCAACATCAAAAATATATCACCATGACATGTTCCACTTCATATTGCTAATTGCTGTCTTTATACCTTGAGTGGTTTAGTGCCTTGTATAAGGCATGGATTGCTGCATCTTCCATGGCTCAGATGAGTCAGTGATTATTGAGGTCATGCCAGGTGCTGGAGGTCTCTCCAGGGCAGATCTTGAAAGGGAGATGCAAGCTCTGAAGTGTTTGAGAGGCATGTGAAAGTGTTATAGATTAACTGCTTCAGAGCATGCTAGGTGATCTGTCTTTTCAAAATGCCACACTCATAAAATTGCTGTTATAACAACTGAAATTTGTTAACATTTTAAAAAAAGAAGACTCATAAAAATGTTTAAGGCATTCAGGATAGCATGGGGAGCCAAGTGCCCTGGAGGAAAATGGTGTAAATCTTTTGTCTTTGAATATACAAAAACTTAGGATGGGCTCCTGAGAGCTGCCAAGATGGACGAGGAAAGCTTATGGAAAAAGTCAGAAATGACTGATTGATCAGTTCAGCATTCACTGTCAGCAAGAGAATGGTATTGCATTTTGCAGTACTTGTCTTCATAAAATATATTCTAAACAGTTTTTTACTTTTAGTCTGATTGAAAAAAACCAATGTTGCTGCCTTAGCATTACACTTTCAACTCCCATGTGGAAGCCCACACGGGGCTCGGGTTCATCAGAGCCATGCCGTTCAGGAGCAGCATTGCCTTGAATGAATGGGGCTTCTTGCTTCCTTTCTCCCAAAGGCACAGAGGGTATAACATGTAGTAGAAGGGGCCAATCATTTCCTAGTTATGCTGCTTTGGAGCTGTGGCCATGCAGCAACAGAGGGATTATGTCATTCTGTGCCTGCTAAAAGGGCAGCTTCATGTCACCACAGTCTTCCTGGATAGTCATCCACATGTGAACACAACTAATTCTGTTTGCCACTTCCTTTTAGCCACGGAGGTTTTGTAGTGAATACTAGTGTTTGTTTGAAAAAGCAGCTCAAATTAAGATCGTGATTTATGTGTCACTTGGTTTGGGATGTTACTTCTGTAGTGTTGGTTGTTATAAACTTGATGTTTCTGAATGCTTTTGAATATCATCTACTAAGAACCATATTTTAGGTACTTAAGTTAGTATTTTGGAGAAGGGAAGTAAGATGATGCTTGTAACAGATGACCTTCAGCTCTCAAGGAGTACAGAGGCTTACTATCTAAAATGCATGCATCTAAATACATTTAAAACTGAGTGCTGATAAAGGTTACTTATTTTTATAGTATGTAATTGACAACATCCACAGGGTAGAATTTGTACAAAATAAATTGAAGCTATTGCTTCCAGTTTTAGTCATGACAGTCTTCTGCAGGTAGCATTCAGCAGTCTTGGTGTTTTGCCTAAGGTGAAAACTCATTTGTCCGAAGAGGTTTAAATAAAGCAATGCTTGTGTTAAACAGGACATTCCCACTGTACAGCTACCAAAAATCTGTATGTCACCCATTCCTCTTGGCTCTGGGCATAGGATATGTTTCCTAGGTAGTTCAAGATCCTCTTCCCTTCTATAGCACAGTCAGAGCATGGTCAGACATTGGCTTTGCAATCAGCTGCACACACAGAAATGCTACCAGCTGCTTTCTGTAGTGTTTCAAAGCCCTCCCAACTCTGCCAGCTGGAGGATTCGTGTGAATGGGGTCTGTATTCCCACTTTGTACTAAATCCATCTAGTTACTTGGTAAGTATCCCTATAAAATAGGTTGTAGCAAACTGACAGTCTCCTGTGTCAGCAGTACTGCAGGAACAGAAATACTCAACCAACTCTTCATCTTTTTCACTATATCCCCCAAGAGGAGACATTTTAAAATAATTTCCATCCTTGTAAATTGTAGACTTGAACGCTCAATACTCTGCATTGCCACTAACATTTATTTGGAGTAAAATGTTGTGGGCAAAGTTGCATCTAAGTAAATGTCTGGCTTGGTCCACTTCTCTTTTCATCCCCTATAAGATTTTATTTTAGGTTATCCTCAATAAGTGTAGTGCTTGAGTGGCCATATGCTTGGCAAAACACAGATAATTTACAACTGTTGTTTGTATTCATTTTTGTAGTTCTGAAGTTATTTTAAAAATACAGCCTAAAGGATTTCTTCCAGAATTAATATGTTTTTACATAAATCTGGAAATGCCTGTACATCTGCTCAGATCTCCAGAAAAATGCATTTAGTTCATTAGTTTCATGCTGAAGTGTTAACATTTTAGGTTGTTTTATTCGGGGAGAACAAAGAACTCCTGCCCCGTTGAAAATTTGTTACACAAAATAAGAATGAAGAGATTCCAAAGAGCTAATGCTAAGCATTGGAAACTGGATGAAGTTGTGCAGATTGGAAAGATTTCCAAGACATCTGGTAATTAGCTTCCAGTTCTTATGGAGTCCTGCCTTGTGAAAGCTGCTGCTGCTTGGTGAAGGGAGAATAGGAGTGAGATGAAGCATAACTCTGAAAAGCCGGATCTTTGTGTTCACAAATTATCAGTGGGCTATTGAAAACTCTATGAGTACCCCCTTGGAAAAGCAGCTCCTACCAAAAAAAATGTCCGGTATTTCTCTCATTGCAGGATTTTCTTCTGTTCTGGCATTTGCTTGGCACAATGGGGAGAGGGAACAAACTATCCAAGAGCTCTTTATGTCTTTCCCTGCCTGAGCCAGTGTGCCAGTCTGCCCCACACCAGCTTGCTGTGCTCCCCAGGGGCTGCACCACAGCTGGGAGTTGCTGGAGCATGACTGGCTGGTTACCTTCCCTGCCCAGCCCAAAATGCCAGAGAGGCTTGGCACTGCTGTCAGAGCTGGCACCTGGCAGCCTTCTCCAGGGAAGTAAGGTAGCATGCTTGGGTGCAAGGGACCCAGAGCCAGGCCAGAGCTTGATCCTTTTGTTATTATTATCATTATTGTTGTTGTTATTACTACCACTATTATTACTACTACTGTTGTTATTTACTGGCACTGGGGTTTTTTTGTTTCATTTAGGAAGATCTAAGCAAGAAAGAAAACTTGCCATTTGAGTTAGTTTTGTAAGTTATCTCTTGGCAGCACTTATCTACATCTGTTTATAGGATAAGGGGTGTTTGTGGGTTTCTGAATTTGAGATATATAAACCTTCAAGCACTGAATGGGAATTGCTGAGACCTAGTGCTTTGACTACTTGTCAGAGACTTGGGAGACTACTCCTGTACCCTGCTCTGCCCCTTACCTGTGCAGTCACTTTTATCAAGTCATTGCCCTGTCATGTTTATTATTCTTTGTGTAAAACAGAATATTGACCTTGTCTTAGATATCTGCAGTAAAAATGGTTAAGAACAAAATTATATATTTACTACTTCTTTTTTTACAAATATTTTACTGTCTAAACATCAGCAGTCAGTCCCAGCACACTCTCTACTAGTAAAATGTTTATCTTTTCAGCTCTGAGTCTATTAAGTGCAATGAGCAGACAGCCTGTCTCAAGTTAATTTTTATAGCAGTGCACTACTTAAAAATTAGGCATTTGCAGCAGAGAAAAAGCTTTATTGAGATTTGTTATCAGAAAGAAAATTATTTTTCCTAGATTGCAAATGTAAGCCAATATGTGGTTAATGGTGTTCACTAAATTATACTGACTGAAAATATGAAGGAAGTAGAGTTATGTATGAATATATAATATTAGGACATGTTGGAAGAGATTATACTTAATTTGTGTATAACCTGATGAATTTTGCTGCAGTAGACATTAAGGTTATTCTTTCCACTGATAAATCATGCTTATAGCCTTAAATAAAAATCATACACCGTGTGAGCCTTTTCTTCTTAAGATCCCAGCCATTCCATGTCTGTGTTGTAGCAGTATCTTGTTGCAAGAACATATTATAAGTTTCTCTGTATGCAAGCCTGCAGAAAAATCTTCCCATGGGAAAGCATCTTTTTACTGTCTTTTACTCTGTATAAGTTTCTGTAAACAAAATCTCTGGTTTGTGTTTCAAGGACATTTGGATTTTTCTGCCTGTCTCCTGGTATAGGGAGATGGGGGTTTACTCTCTTTCAACCTATGAGGTGAAGGACTGTTATCTCTCTGATATTGTGAGCATTCTAGCATTCTTGTACAGAGCATGAAGAAGTAAGCATCTGAGCTCTGTACCTGGGCACATTATAGCCCAAATCCTTCTGAACTATGGAGTCATTTTAATAAATCATATTTTGCCTTCTGATATTATTGTCAAGAGTCCTTTGTTGATGAACAGACCACGGCAATAGTATCTAATTCCTGAAAGTGGTGCAACTCGTGCAGCTGCCTGAGCTATTGGAAAGAAGGATTTAGCACCCAGTGTTGGTGCTGTCCATGTGCTTTCCATTTGCCCAAGGTCTGAGCTGCTGCATCCTGCTGCAGGCAGTAAACTGCCACTTTCCAACAGCTGCCTTGAATCTGGGCTGTGGGAGAAAATTACTTTCCTTGCAATGGCGTTCCAACATATCTTAGTCTAGTGGTACCAGTGGCCCAAGCTCAACAGCAGAATTCTGTGAGGGTCACAAATTCCCCAGCTTGTCCTAAGCAGTGGCAGCTCCCTTAGAGAGGGGTACAAAGCCCTGCTCCCACAGCTAATCCAAACAGTCTCTGCTCCTTACACTACAAATATCCACAGAGAACATTTGCTTGGAATATTAAATTATTATTGGTACAAGAACCAATAGTTGGGCTGGATCTGGCTTTTCAATAAACAGATTTTACTAGGTGAGACATGTTTCACTCAGATGTTTATTGACCTTTCTTTCCCCTGAAATGATTCTTATTTTCATATTTTTTCTTTAGTGTAGTACACCTTTGTTGAGTAAAATGAACTCATACCAGACATTGATTTCTGTGTATTTGTATGCATGATGCTTTCTCTATTCCTTTGAATTGTTCTGCTTTTGGAGCTAAAGTTGGTATTTCCAGCATGTTTTAATGCTTTTTATTCACAAATTACATTTATATATTCTCTGTACCAAGTGTTGCTTCAGCTGTCTCCAGCTCTGCATTACACAAAGCAGATTCCTATTCTCCACTGCTTTTGTTTTGAGTGTTTTGTTTATGAGTGCTTGTCTCCAAGCACTCATATTCAACTAGTGAAGTGGACGTTGTTGGGCTAATGTTTCAGAACCCAAATGGAGCCTGCCCAGTCCTGGTGGAGGGCAGTTAATGCTCATGATGTTGGGTCACTCTGTAACTCACATACTAAATGAACATTGTGGAATGGAGTCTGAGAGAGGATCCTGAGCCCCAACTTTATCCATGGTGTAGCTCTGGAATTGCACATCCAGAATATAATTCCAGCATGTGTTAAGCTAGTTCAGGTTGAGCTGCTGCAGCCCCCACTTTTGCCCTCCTCCCCACTGCAGCAGTTCTTGTGCTGGTGCTGGCATCTGAGCCAGTCTGCAGCCAGCTGCTGTTTCCAGGAGTCCTGGCAGCAAACACTGGTTACTTCTCAACCTGCTCAGCACCACAGAGCAATTAATACCAAATAATAAATTAGATATACAAAAATTGTCAGCAATGATAAACTGGTCCCCTGCATGGAATGTGAAGCTTGTCATCATTTTGCTCTAAGCAGAGTTTAAAGCTCTTACCCAGAGTTCTAGTGTTCATTTCAGTGGAAAAAGAAAAAAAAGTGAGAAGCTCATTTAATCAACCCTCAGTGTAGGAAATTTTGTTAGCCAGTGTGGAGACATAACTAAAGACAAACCTTCTGAGCATTGAACTGTCATGCTGAACAAGGTTCTTGAGTTTTGCCTAATCAGATTCACACCCGTTCAAAACAGGTAACTACTTTCAATTCAGCTAGTCCACATGGTGACCCCAAGCATGTTTGGAAAGGAGCTGCACTTGAGAAGGTGTCCATATGGCGTACAAGGTGGAGAAAGTCTTGGTGTATGAACTGGGAAAGAACAATTCTTTTTTGAGAAATACAGCCTTTTTCTAGTTACAGGGATTTGCATCAGACTTTTATGGCTTCAAGGTAGGCACCTGACACAGGGAGCTATGGCACAGCGTCTTCTGGTTTGTTAGGCTGTACAGTCTGGCATGGAAATGGACAGAGGCAAGAGGAAGAAAGTATTTAAAAGTAATAATAGAATTACATTTGGGAGAAAGCCTGTGCCTGAAGGTTAGGAAGACTGGACCCAGAACCGACTTAGATGCTGAAAATACAGACTTCTTTTGAATGAAAATATTCAGTGCTCGCAACAGGTTAACTTTCAAGAAGTTAGTATAAAACAATTCAAAGTACAGAACTTAGCATGTATTAGAGGTCATTAAATCCCCAAGTAGGTACTTCTTATTCAGAGTGTTAATGTGTGGTAATGGAGGTGAGGTTATCTGACTGACTGGTTTTGTCTTTACTTCTGTGTGGGCAAGCTGGAACTTCTTTGCTGAAGTTGAAAGCTAATTTTTTAGAGGAAGGGGAAATGCAGCTTCTAGCTCTATTGTTGTGAAGTGATAGAGAAGCCCAATCCTGGACATCCTGGAGGTGGAGGAGGAGGTTCCACTGTGGGAGCACCAGGCACGTTGGGTGTTCATCTTCTTGACAGGTGGATACAAACACATTTCAGTGAAGGTGACTTCTCAGCAATTCTCTCTTTCTTGGTCCTTCATGAAGTGCCTGAATAAATCATGTTCTATAAATTGAACTTAATCCTTCTATGATACTAGAATCAAATTTTTCCACAACATTAATGCTGTTCACAAGTTTAATCACAGAGTCTGCCTTTAGGCTTAAATTATCAGATGGTGGTGATGCTCTAATTCACCAATGTGCTTTCTGTCTTGAAAAACACTGTTTGTAGATGTTTCTTTCAATTTTTGAATGAAGGTACCTTCCTTAGAAAACAAAACATAATCTACAGAGAGGTAGAAGATATTTTTAATACATTGGTCACATTTTTAATACATTTGGAATTGCCTAATAATTAGGTATGTGGTGTAGCTTGATAGCTGGAGATTTCATTTGAATAGCTTAGTTAACTTGCAGGCTTAATCTGTTGAAAATTGCCCACTTCTTGTTCTTAGGCATGAGTATTTATGTTTACTACATTTTTAAAGCCAGTTGTATTTTTAGTTTAATTAGGTCTTTTAGTGAAATTGTTCTAACTTCTTTCTTCCTCCATCTGAAGGGTGTGCATAAGGGATGTTGGGAACAATAGGTTTTTTTCTTTGTTGACATTAAAAGTATAATTGAAAATATCAGTAGGAAATCCTAAACTGGGTTTCTCAGTGTCACTTAGCTTTGTGACATGAAGATTTTGTAGTGAAGGGTGGAGGTGGCTGATATCTAACATACATGGATGCCCCAGAACAACTGAATGACTTACTAATAATGTAGTCTCCAGAGAGCAAGGTGATGGTCTGGGATTTGGGAGTTTTACATTGCAGTCATACTCCACAGCATACATTTTCTGGATGTATTTGTGAGCAGATTAAACTAAGGCTGCACAATTTCTCAGATACCGTGTGATTCTTTCTGTGTGAATTGCTAGAATCAGCAATGGAGGCTAAACATACCGAAAAACAAAATATGCCAAATGAGTTTTGTTTGCGTTAGGGAGTTGAGAAGGATCCTCTCTCAGAGAAGAAAAGCAAAATTTTCTATGTTTGCTAAACCCAGGTTCATCAGTAATTTTGAGTGGAAGAAAAATGGGAACTGTGTACCTGCTAGATAAATTTCTCCAACGAAGTCATTTGGCCCTAGTATAAATTGAGTTTTATAGCAACAGCAACAAAATAGTGTTTTGACACTAGCACTACAGGTCTCTCAACACTGATGAAAGGGAGCTGGTCTTTTATTTTATGCTAAATTAAAGCTTTGTTTTTACGAACACATGGCGGAGTAGCAGGAAATGTTTCTCTTTACTGACTGTCCTGCTCTGTGTTTTATTAGGTAGTATGGATAATTTCTCCAATGTAGGCATATGAGAGGGAATTCTGTGCATATTTCAAGTTAGTTCCTGCTGAACATTTGGTTTATTTAAAATTTCTTCATGCCTATGAGATTTCTGTGTTCAGAAACAACTCACATTTGGTAAACTTCTCTGTGTATTGCCTGGGTACAACTTCTCTGTTAAGAGCATAGACATATACAATCTGATGTGTTTTGTTACATGGTTTAAGTTAAGTATTTCTGTTGTAATTTAGCAAACTGTGTTCTGGTATTTAGTTACTTTTTCAAAAGAAAAATTACAGAAATTCTGTCTCCATAATTGGCATGGGCTGTTCTGGAAGATGGAAAGGACCTGCAGAGACTTCTACCTGCAGCAAGAAAGGTCCTAGGAACTAGCAGGAATACAAGGAGGAAAGTAATCTAAAGCTGTTGTAGCAATGAACCAATTTAGTGGGGCTTTAGGCAGTGGAAAAACTGTCAGCTTTCCAAAATACATTGCTTGGGTTTTCTACATATTACTGCTTTGATGGAATTAGCAAATGATTTGTTACTTAGCTGCCTTTGGTAACAACAGTGTATATTCTTCTAGTAATGGCAACTTTAGCACTGGAGGTTCTAGTGGTATAAAACACATCTTTCCCTTCAGGGTGATTAACAGCAGATCTGCGCTGGCTGAGATCCCCTGATGGTACAATGTGACCTGAACCAAACACAGCCAGATGGTTACACTTCTAAGCCACAGCAAGTGACTAAAGTTCATGCCCTACTCTGGCTGCAGGAGGGCAAATGACACCTGATTAAGCATAAAGCTAATAATCCATTGATGGTTTTTGAACGTGTGTGGTTTGGCCAAGTTAGTTTAGGCTGGATCAGCACTTTGCTTGGAGTAGCCATGCTGCTTTTGAGGAGTTCTCAAGTTGTACTTGTTTTGCATTGAACCAAGTCCTGCACTGCTTTACAACAGCTGAATTATCAGGGGATCCATGAGGTAAAAATAGGTTTGGGTTTGTTTTTTTTTTTTTTAATGCTAATTTCTAGATTTCAATTTTAAGGACATGATAGACTTTAGGCAAGTGAAAGATTTGTACACTGAACTAGATCCTTGTATCCTCAATTCCATAGAGCCTCTGTGGATCTGCTAGAAGCAGTAAATAACCTTTCCAGCAAACAAATGTAGCAAGTAGTTCAGTGGTAGGTAAAATGAAAGAGTTGTAGCTATATAAAGAATGCAATAGATTGAAACTTTTTCTTTGTAAAAAATTGCACATAACATATAAACCTTAATAATAGTGAGCACCTTATCAAAATGTGTTTTCTGCATGGTTTTGATACATTGCTATAGACAGCCCTCATGTGTCCAACCTTAGAAAAATGCTAAATCCTAAAATTAGGGCTATACTTGGAGCTCCTGCCAGTGAACCCAGAATGCTCTATGTGTCTATAGGATGTAGTACCAAGATTCTTTAAGTAGAGGTGCTTAGGCACTGGTACTGATAATGTGAATGCTGAGAATAAACACTCCAGAGAGTCTTGTAAACAAGGCATTGAAAAATAAAGAAAATGGAAATTGTTATCCATGCTTGTCACGGGTCACAGAACTGAAAGCCACCCACAAACATAGGCCTTTTAGTTAATGTTCATTTCCTTTCTTGCACTCTATGACCAAAAACACAAGAGTGCCTCCACACTTGGAAAAGAAAATTAAGAAAAAAAAGGATAATGGACAAATTTTCTTCAAAATGTTGAAAATATCAAAGCAAAAAATATTTTGAGCATGTTTTTCTATTTCCATGCTTAACATTAAAACGTAACTACCGGTAAGTGATTTGTGCTCTCTCCAGGCCTCTCTGAGCAACTCAGACAGCTTGCACCAGGTAGATAACTTTTGGTTGCTTGTGAGATTATTTTTTGTTCTTTAATTACCAGCAGCATGACAATGTGTATCTGTAGCTAGATAAAAAGGTAGTGTGCTACTAGATAGGGTTGTCTAGTCCCTTGTCTTTCACTCACTCAAGTGAGTGTCTTTCACTCACTTTCTCACTGCATGGAGGGGTGAGGAGGATTTTCTAAAGTGCTGAGCTTAGCGGCTTGAGTTAGGAGCCAGGCTCCCCATGCTGTTGGTGAAAGGTAGGTGTCACCAGAGAAAGATGGAAAACGTTGGTGTTAAGGAGTATTTAGATATTCCGTGTGCTGCAGTCACTCTTCTCTCTACCCTAATTATCTGGGCAGTCTGAGGGGCAAACATCAGCATCCACACTAGATATCCTGCATGGTAAATATGAATCTCCACCTCTGTGATAAGTTGAAGTTACCTGAGCCTGGGGCATTTTTCTTCCACTGGAAATGAGTTCATCAAACTCAGAAGCTGAGATGGTGAAGCAGGAAGACTCCCTACAGATGGGCTCTGTATATTTACCTGAATTGTATATGCTGATGGGATCCGTCACAGCCCCTTTAGTATCTCGCTGTTGCACTGAACTAGATCATCCAGCAGCTTTAGCTCAGGCAGTGGTGTCCAAAACACAGCCTTTTGTGCTGGTAACATCCTGAGTGCCTGGTGTGTTCTGTCCAGTGTGGCAGACAGCGAGAAAGAGTCCTCGGCTGACACTCATCGAAGTTCTCAGGGTTTTAGGTGAGATGCTTGCAGCCTGTGCTTGCAGTAGGAAAGTCTCTTGAACACCAGGAAAGCTTCTGGGAATGAAGAGCTCAAGGACAGCCCCTAGAAGGTCTCCTGTGCCAGCCTCTTTAGTGCCCAGCAGGAGGACAGCATTTCTACTGGTTGTATCAATATAAAGTGTTAATAGAAATATTCAATAGAAAATATTTTCAATAGAAAATTATGGACAGAGTAAAGCTTCCTTACTCCCAGCTTTCAGCCTGGGTTTCTTGCTGTTCTCTGGGAATGGAGAAGCAGTTCCCTCCCCATGTCTTTCTGCAGCCCTGAGTGATGCTCTGCAGTGACGGGAGCCGAAGGCAGTGCCTCTAGCAGGGCTTGGTGACATGTGGCCTGAGGCTGGGCTGCACCTCCTGCTCTGCCTGCAGGCAGCCAAGTGGGTGGAACCCCACTGTCCTGTCCTGGTGGAAATCACTGCAGGGGCTGCCGCTGCCGGGAATGGGTCTGCTGTCTTCTGCTGAGTCGTAGAGAAAGTGGGTTTGTTTGCTTCCAAAAAAGATTACTCTGGCATATATAAGAAGACAAAAGTGGAGTATGGCTGGCTGAGGATGATTCCTAGTGGAAATACACAGGTTGCCAAAGGCAAGTGAGATATCTTGACTCTGGTCTGTAGTCTTGTCTCTCCTCAAACTAATAATGTAGCAATTGCAGGGATTTTGAAGCTGCTAATGAAGCAGGGGTATCTCTTACACCACTGGAAGTGAGACACCACTTCAGCTGTTAAATAGAAATTTAACAATTCTCAATCAGATATAATAATTCAACATTTTGAAATTTTCTCCTTTCTTTAAGTGCAGTTATTATTCCAGCTTTGTGTTTCTATTGACATTGCAGCAATCTTTCCTCAGCAGTTAGGATGGATTTCAAACATACCATTTCCTTCAGTTACAAGGTTAGGGCCTTGCAACCCTTCTTGTGTTATAGCCCGATCCTTTTCTGCATTTCTGGTGGTAGCATGGAGGAGAAGAGCAGATAATAACAGGCAGAGGGCCATGGCACTGGGCTTGTGGCTACCAGCTCATGGATGCCCAAGCTCTGACTTGGTAAGTGATTACCAGATAGTTTCACCTTAGACTGGTGCTGCACTTAATCGTGACTCATTCATTGGGCTGAAACACGTCACTGATTTGATACATCCATTTCATTAATTTGATTGAATTGCTGTTGGAGGTGTATGACAGAAAGGTACCTGACATGCAGGGCAAGAGCACTAACCTCTGCATTAAACTATAAAACAGTCATTACGACATCTTATGCTGAAATTGATTTGCTCCACAGAAATTTGGTTTTCAAGCACAATACTAATTAGCTGTAAGCTTGATGAATGTCAAGAATTAATTGAAACATTTCAGTGGCCTGTGTGGGTTTTAAATATTGTCATTATTGCCCCAATATTTTCAATTCTTACACTAATTGCTTTATAGGGAGCATGAATAAAATTATCTTCTGGAGTGACTGAAAGTATAAATGGTTCATTGCATTACTAAAAATGGACCTGTTTGCTTCTATATTTCCCTTTTTTTCCCTTAAAATGTATCTAGTATTTTCTTTCACCACTTTTATGCATTCATAGCAAATAGAAAATAAGATTTTGGACTCAATTTTTTCTTTTTGACAGGATTTGTAGGGTTTTTTTCCCTAGCTGTGCTCTGCAGGCCAGCATTCTCTTGTTACCTACTTTCATTTTGGCAACAGGAAAATAGCTACAGCTTCATAAAATAATTTTTTGTTTTTAATTAAATAGGATGTCATCCAAATTCCGTAATTATTTTGTCCTGTTTATGAAAGAACTGCAACATTTGGTACACGAAATGTCTACAAGATAAAAAACATCTTGGAAAATTGTGAATTGAAAGAGAATTCATAATCAAAATTAGCATTTTTTTTCTCAAATACGATCTTAATGTAAAAATAGCTAAATTTTGTGTGTGGGGATTGCAGATCCATAGTGCAGTCTGCCCTTATTCCTTTTCTCTGATGAGTGGCTCCATGTTTGACTACATAGTAAGGACAAATGTGCAACATGTCATGTTACAGACTGCAAACATAGGTATGACAAATACGTGGGGTGACATGACATAGGAAGAGCCTTTTATTTGTATGGAGTTTCTTCTGTGTGTTGAGTAGCTCCAGAAACCACAAATTCCCAGGCTCCAGTGTGGTGCTATGCCCTGTCACTCGCTCCATGTGCGATCACGTGTGACAGTCCTCAGGGCCTGTTCCTGGGCACAGAGGGTGAAGGATGGGGCTGCTTCAGCATGCCTGGGAAATGGAGGTGGTGCCTGGGAAACTGCCCAGGTGGGGAAAACTGAAAGGACCTTTTACAGTGCTGTGTTACTGACTTATCTGCATAGATGTGATCAGTCATTGTCTGCGTGAGTTCAGTGCTGTTGCTTTCTGTAGCAGTCAGTTCAGTAAGTCTGGCTCTCAGCAGGGTGGATTCAGGACCCTTTGTGGAAGGTTAGGTTAATTTTTATCCAGACTTGCTAAATATTTGAATTTTTTGGTGGTTGTTTCTTTGGGGGGCGAAGGGGAGGGGTGGGATTTATTGTTTGGTTTGGGTTTTTGTGAGGAGGTTAGATGGTTACTGTCTGATAATAGCATTAGTGATAGCTCAGAAGTTGAGAAAATGCTGGTTCATTATCCATTCTTTCAAACCTTTAATTATGCAGTAACCCTTCCCCTAGAGAGAAATGCATTATTAAAATAAAATATTTTTGTCTTATTGTCTCATTGCCAATTGCCCAAAGGCTTAACCCAAATATACGCTGAAGAAACAGTTATTTGCAATGACTGCTGAAAGAAGTTCAATTCCATGTTACTCGATTCTCTCGCCCTTCCCTAGTTTTGCTGCCCAAGGGTGCAACATTTAACTCTAGCCTATGAAACAAGTAGCAAAAAATGTGGCAAAAAGCCATATTTTTTATGAAGGTGTGATCTGTTAAATGCTTGGAGAAGATGAATGTGGTCAAGATGTAAAACTTATTTTGTGTATGAATATGATGGCATTGAAAGGGTGGTGTAGAAAGGGTGATGAAAGGGTGATGTAGAACCTCAGAGGAATTACATACTCAAGAAAATAGATCTGGGGTTGTGTTTTGGACAGTGAAAAAACCGTAGTGCATGGTCATTCTGTTTCATTGCTGTCTCTCCAAAGGGACAGCAGAGTACCCAACTTTTGTACCAGTTTAAAACACCTAGCCCACTCAAATCAGCTGGAAATTGGGCAGGTGTTAAAAATAGTCAAATGGGTTTTATTCAATAAAATGAATGCTGAAGGAAATGCATAAGATTCCTCTCTCAAACGTACACCTGACTCTTTCTTTCCCTCTCTTCTTTTTTCTTTACACAGTGCTGGTCCTAAAGGAGATAACATTTATGAATGGAGATCTACTATACTTGGACCTCCAGGTTCCGTATATGAAGGAGGCGTTTTCTTCCTGGATATCACATTTTCATCTGACTATCCATTCAAGCCACCAAAGGTAAGGGTAAGGCTTTTATTGTGCTTATCATTTTTTCACATAAAAAGAATACAGCTTGCAGCCAAGTGAGTGCACATTGCTTTCTGAATATCAAATTTGTTTGTGGTCCCTTGAAAACTACAAGGTCCAAAATCTTGGCTTGCAGTCTCAGAAAAATCCCATCTAATTTACTTTTTGATTACCACAGTCAGTACTGATTTCCAAACTTCACCAAGTGATAAATGAGATGATAATTCTGATCAAGAGGTAAGATCCAAGAAATTTTAGTTCTAGTAGAAGACAACACAAGACTTTCTTATGTTTCCTTCTTCTCATTCTAGCTACTAAAATACATGTATACTAGTCTTTTCTATTATGAGGCCAATTCTATATTAAATATTATCATGTAATTATTTAAAAAATAAGAAAAAGCTAAAATAAGTTTACATAGAAAACTGGAATGTTATATTGTGACTTAAAATTGGATAAATTAGTGTGATGATTTCCGTTATTTTAAAATTTCTATTTACTACTGCTAAAATCAGCAATCTTTTTTGATAATGTTTTTGAGCAGAAGCTCTTTTTATTAAATTAAACTAATCTTAAATTAAAATGTCAATTCCTTGCTCAGAAATAGTATGGACACCTAATAAATTGTAATTTACTAATGGATATGAAAAAATTTAAAGGTCATTCCCTTTTCCCCTCCCTTACTGCCAAATTACAACTCTTGACCAAGTTGACCAAGTCACCAGAAAAGACACTGCAAAACTCTCACAACTAAATACATTTTACCACACAGCATTCTATGACTTACATCTTTGGGGGCTATAACTTTGTTACTATAAATCTAATACCTTTTCTCATTCCCAGAATGATTACAACATAAAGAATATACACTCTGTATTTCACACTTCTCTTTAACCCCCAGCATTCAATATGTTCTGAATTAAGAATGTTATACTTAAGTGATGCACAGTTTTAGACAAATTCAAATCTTGTAGATTTTTTAGAGCATGACAGTTTCTAAATTTTCAGGATACATTGTGGATTCTATTCCCCCCATCAGTATGAAAAAGAAAAATTTCCATATTTTCTTGTGCTTTGTGTAATTAAAGCAATTACAATTTTCTCACTTCTTGTTTGTGCAGAATGTTCACATGCTCTATCAATATTAATCTGAAATATTTTTTTAAAAGGATAGATTTAGTATAATAGCATTGCTTTGGCTGTATATTATATTCTGCCTAATGAAGGGTAAGGACAAAGATTTAATTGTTAATTTAACAAGACTAATTTTCATGGTTTGTATTTAGGCTTTTGAAAGAAAGAAAAAGATCAACTAATGCTGCACATGCAGACAAATTCTGTGTACTTCTTCACCTTCAGAAACCACAGTAAAGTTACTTTTGTGATTAGAATGTTCCTGACATGTGGTATGTTCATTAAATAACTACTGTACTATAAAGTAGGTTCTCATTTTTGTGGGTATCACACAGAGAGCCTGTGTGAAAGCAGTTTATGCCCCTAATCTCATTATGGTAGGTTTTTTAAAGGCAGCCCTGGCTACAGAAAATAGTCACTCTTCTGTTAAACAATTGTGGTTTGGAAGCCAAGCAGAGAGGAGCTGCCTCTGCAGAGCTGGGAGTCCCATAGGCTGCTCAGAGCCAAGGGGCACCATCCCTGGGCAGCACTGAATGACTCTCTCTGTCTCTTACACTGTGATTTCAGGTTACTTTCCGCACCAGAATTTATCACTGCAACATCAACAGTCAGGGAGTCATCTGTCTGGATATCCTGAAAGACAACTGGAGCCCTGCTTTGACTATTTCAAAGGTT
Organism: Leptocoma aspasia; assembly: GCA_013399835.1. NCBI lineage: Eukaryota > Metazoa > Chordata > Aves > Passeriformes > Nectariniidae > Leptocoma > Leptocoma aspasia. The sequence continues at coordinate 505,241 of VXAX01003616.1, forward strand.
CTGCTGTCTATTTGTTCACTTCTGACAGACTGTAACCCAGGTAAGGAGCTGATAGTTCACTGAGAGACTCTCAGTCATTTGTCTTAGTTGCCATGGAATGGAATGTAATTTGTATATTTGATTGCATGCAGATTAAGTAAAATTTAATATTTTTTTTAATTTGCGATGAAACACTCCATATTGGATGTGGTCCCACTTTTAATGGTGTTTTTCACTCCTGTGACACAACAGAAAGTAAATAGCACTAAGTCATTTTTTTTCCAAGATATGATGGAGAAAATAAACGGATGTCATTGAAGGTCTGTATTGAAGGAGCTCCAGCAAATGAGTGTTCAGTCCAGGAAAGGAGCAACGTTCTCCTGAGTTATAAATCCTGCCTGTCGGAAGAGGCTGCAGGAAGTCTCTTAAGACAGCAGCTGAAAGGTTTAATCTTGCAAATGTGAGGGAGGTGATGTTCAGAGAGAACTCTCCCTTTTTCAAAGGGACTTCCTTGATCCTGTGGGGAGGGGAGGAGCTCCACTGGAAGCAGTACAGATTCTCAGCAACAAGTGTGTGACCAGTGTCATTAGGCAATGGATGCTAATTGCCTTTGGTCAGGGCAGGAGCTGAGCAGTAGTGCTAAGGGACCATTCATTTACAGAAAGTGGTCACACTTAGGGAGAAATGGATCAGCCTCCTAGGTACACAGGCTTGACAGCTGCCCTCGGTGTGTTCTGCAGCCCTAATGCTCTAACTCACACTAGTCCTGTGCACCTCCCTGACAGGAGGGTGCCAGACAGCTCTCACTGAATGTCTCGTGCACCCCAAAGAGTGAAAGCAGAGCACCTGCCTGAGGCAAGATTCATTCATATGCACATAACCACAGTAGATTTTACCTGTTTTCTTTTTCTGTTTGTTGTGCTTTGTTCATGTGTGCTTTCTTGTAAATTTCTTACGTGATAAAAGCTCCACTATATTTCTGGTCTAAACCATATTTTGGAATGGATGCTGTGTTTTAAAATGTGTTTCTACTTGGGGATTTTTGTTACTTGTGGGATGGATTCTGATGCATTTTGTCCTGCCTTTTGCAGCTGACCCTCTGGTTGGAAGCATAGCCACTCAATACCTGACCAACAGAGCAGAACATGACAGGATAGCCAGACAGTGGACCAAGAGATATGCAACATAAATGACAAACTACTTGTGCAGTGTGAAGGTGCAGAAGGCAACTTTGCAGTGTGCAACAAATCTTTATAGCCTTTACAATACGGACTTCTGTGTATATGTTATACTGATTCTACTCTGCTTTTATCCTTTTGAAGACTGGGATACTGCCCCCCAAAAAGGTAAATGCTATCAAGAGTAGAAGTTTGTAGCTGTAGATTAGTTATGTTTAAAATGCCTACTTGCAAGTCTTGCTTCTTTGGGATATCAAAATGTATTTTGTGATGTACTAAGGATACTGTTCCTGAAGTCAACCAAATATTATAGTGCATTTTAGCCTAATTCATTATCTGTATGAAGTTATTAAAGGTAGCTGTAGATTACTAGGAATTATGTCATTTGTATTAAACCCAGATCTATTTCCAATATGTGGTACATGCTGTTGTGGAAACTGTTTTAACTTTTACCTTTGTCAGTTTGTAATGAAAGGATTTCCTTTTTCCCTTTGTAGCTCAGAGAGCACCCAGTGTATCATCTCAAACACAATAAACATGTTCCCCAAGGAGTAGTTTCTTTGTTTTCCTATTTTAAATTAATATTTTAATAAATTTAGTTATAGTAACAAGGCAAGGCCAATGTATCACAGATCCCTGTGGATAATTTTTAAATTAATATACATAAGCAAAGGCTTGCTATTAAATGTTTAATGCACACCTGTGGATTGTTTAAGTTTTCCCTGTTTTGTTTTTAACAGAACAAGTGAAATTTCTAAAATTTTCTGAAATTTAATATTTTTCAGCTCTTTCTCAAGTTGAAAGGATCATATTTCATATGCTTACTCCAGAAGTTAATGTAGCTGGTTGCTTCAGGGCCAGTCCTGCTCTCAGACAGGCTGCCTCAGTCTTGCTACAAAGGTTTTTTGCAGGAAGATGGCCAAGTTAAAGATAATCTGGTGCTTTTTTTTCTGAGTAAAGCAAGTTGGACTTGCTGAACTAGAGAACTGAGTTATCCATTGAAAAAGGTCTTCCAAAGCATGATTGAACACTGTATCATCTACCCAGAAAAGAGAGGAGTACAATGAATTTAATCAGATTTATATGACATAAAAACAGTTGTGGGGGAAATAACCTTTCTTAGTAAAAATGAAATCTGTAAAAGTGTTTTAGACTACCTTTTCCCCCCTTCACTTTCTGCCTTGGAAATTTTGTAACATCTGTAAGTACAAAAATACAGCTTTATAGTACATACAGTTTAAAAGGTAGAGTCACTAATAGTTTTATAATTTAAGCTTTTATAGTTTGCCAGTCACAATATTGATTATATTAAAAAAAGACACTTAATTCCTTTAAATGATTTTTTAAATTACACTTAATTTTAAATTTTGCAGTCTCCCTTACTACCTGGTGTTTTCGGAGATAATATAGCACTTCCATCAATAAGATGCTCTGCTCATTTAATATATGAAAACTGAATGTTAAGTTTAAATATAAAATCAATACAAAAAATACTAAAGATTTAGATCTAAAATTAACCATTACTATACAGGTCCCTGGTTTTTGTATCACATAACCTTTGACCATGAATTGTCCACCCTACTTTAAGTATTTCTACAGATGCCTGAAGGTGGCTTGAAGAACTGTGTATCCCAAATATCTCAACCTAGAAGCCAGTCTCTCTTGGTAGCTACAAGATAGCTTTAGAGTTCAGGTTAAAAAGTGCAAAAGGGAATGAGAAACAGGATCTGGCAGGTGAATATGCCTAAGTCAGGTAACAGACTAATGCCAGGAGATGAAGTGCTGGAAATCACTGCTGAAGGTGACCAGAATTTCTTGTCATGTCATTGGATGTGTGAGAAATAGCACAGATTGGCAAAGAAACAAGGGGCTATCACATCCGGGCTGCACGTCTGAAATCTGCTCCCTGCTGACCATTAGTGCACTCGTACACCACTCCAGTGACCTTCCAGGGGAGAGCAAACTGTGGTTCATGCACTAACTGTGTTGCCTACAGAATTTACAGATATTTATGTCATAAAATATTCTGGTATAAAAATACAGGTTTTAATTCTAATTTTAATGTATTTTGGGTTGTATCATACCTACAACTTCAGATACCTAGGTGTACAAATGGGATGCCTTGTTAGTGTTGCCCCGTCTTGCCTTCCTTGCAATTGGATCCTTTACACTGAATTCCCATCCTCTTTTTTTTTTTTTTTTTGTTGGTTTGTCATGATTCTGTTCTTTTTTAATGTAGATTTTTTTTGTGTGTAAATTTTATATTTACTGAAGTAAAGGTTGTTTTTGTGTAAACATTTAAACTTTAAAAGAAAAAGAAAAGAAGCTAATTTTGTTTCTCAAGTTCTCTCTGCTAAACCATGCAGTAGAAAGAAATTTGTATTGTTAAATAAATCAATTAGTTGTTAAATGAGAATGTGTGTCTGTTTTCATGGGGAAGGAAGAAACCCCTGCTGGAAATATATCCAAAGCACTGATTGTAAAGAGTATCTGGTGTTTCAAACTATTTCCTTCCTGGCTCTGCTGGGGTGAATACTGTATGCTACCAAAGAATGGCACTGATCCTCTTTTACAATTTTAAGATAGAACAGAAAATTATCACCAATCACTGGGCTCTGCATTTGGGAAAAAGTGAACTGAAATGACATTTTTGTGTAAAGCTGAAGGTACTGCACATGCCCTCTTCTTCTCCCTTTTAGATGGGCTTTTCTTTTTCTGTCGTCTTTGGGATTTGAATGGGGAATGCATACAGCTGGCTGGGAAGCTGCCCAAACTGGGCTCCATGATGATCTGGCATAAAGAGATCTGGTGTGGAAACCAGCAGTCCCAGCCTGTGACACTACTGAGGAATAGACAGGGGCAAACTCCTCTTCAGCTGAGCTGGTGACTACATTCAGAGCAAATGAGAAGGGATGGGTAAATGTGTTTTAGAAATAAAGATATGCATACAATGGAGAGGCTAATAAATATCAGCCTTTTTTGTGTACTAACATGCTCTTGGTGTCTCAGTGATGTGTGGTGTGCCTTATGTAGAGGCAGTCTTTCTGATCAATGTTGAGTAATGATCATTCCAAGTCTATAGCCAGGAAGGGAAGGGAGTCATAGAAAGCAAGACTGCAGGGCAGCCCAAGCCATGGGCCAGGCTTGTGCAGCCTCATAAGGAAAGCAACTGCACCAGATCTGGTTCATGGTCTGCTCCCTCCCTACTTCTTGGGGGAAAAGGAAACTCTTTCAGGCTTTGTGGTACACCAGTTCCTGCTCTGTACCAACTTATTTTTGGCCATTGGTACTGCAGGAAATGAGACCAAGCTTCTTCCTTTCTTCACCTTCATGCGTGAGAACCAGACTTGTGGCCTCTCAGAGGTGTTCTCACCTGCCTGCACCATGACAGGCTGCTGCAGGGCTGTGGCTGAAGGGCTTTGCTGTGGCTGGATGCAGTTCTGAGCCACGGGGCAGCCCTGGCTGCATGGCTAGCCCAGGGCCCTGCCTGGGTCCCCACAGTGCTGGAGGGAAGAAAGCTGCAGACCACAGCAGCTGCTACATAGAGCTCGTGGCCTTCTGCCCCTGGGGTTTTGTCTGTGTGGGCAGAAGCAGCAAAGGGAGGACTCCTGACTCCAGGCTGAAGAGTGAATTCCACCTTGCCTGCATCTTCTTCAGCAAAAATCATCAGTGGATATTTGTATGAAAGACAGAAGGCTTGTGCAGGAATCCTGGACTAAAGCAGTTGCAAAGGAGAGTGACAGTAGTGTGACTCAAGTGCAATTTGACTCAGCCATAAAGCAGCATTGAATTTTGGCAGCCTGTGCTATAGCCAGGGGAGCAGATGCGTTTGAGACCTTGGCACTGCTTTATATACAGTGTCCCTTCGACTTCTGCTGGCATTCTCCTTGATGGCACCACTTGCAGTTGTGTTGCACAGTAACTTCCGAGGCTGAACCCCACTCCCTTTCCTTCACTAACCACTCCTGACTGAAGGTGGCTGCAGGCAGGTTCCAGGACAGCAGGAGGGATTATGTAATAGAGCACTGGTTCCAAAGGGAGGAGCAGGACAACAGCATGCCTGCCTGTACTGCTGCCTGACCTTGCTGATGTCAGTGAGAGTTGGACACATTCAAGTGTTCAGTGTGTTCAGCTTAGATGAGAGAGCAGATCATGTACTTGGAAAATAGTGGCTGGAACATTTGCAACACACCAGGGCTTTTGCTTTTTTAATCCTTAAAAAGGGAAGCCTGCTTCATCTTGTCTCTCCCCACCTCTCTGCATGCATGTCTCTGTAGGGCAACTATGACTTCCTCTGTTGCTGGGTAGAATAGATGGCATCCAACATACTAGCAACAATTTGGGGATCCTTAAAAATAAAAACTGTCAGGAATAGATAGAAAAGGCACAGTATGAAATACATATATATCTTCTCCCTTCGTGGGGACCACAGGCTCGGCATCTAGATGGATCTAAGATGTGCATGAATATAAATGCATAGAGTCATCTCATTGCTGTTGCTATCATTGCTGAGGTGTGGATGGCCCTATCTATTTATATAGTGTTTCTGAGTATTGGGAAGGATTTTTTAACTTTGTGGTCCAAGGTAAATACCTCATTTAACCATCCTAAATTATTACCATAACATCCTTTGACAGTTAATGCTACAGGTATGTATTGGCTGTGTGAAAAAAGCACTTTGTTAGGTAATTATTTCATGCAACCTGGTATGTGAGCGCCCCATTTTATGTCTTCCAGTTTTATACTGTGAAAAATAATGAATAATTGCATCTGTTCTCCTGGATCCCATTGATGATTTTATGTGTCATTTATTTAATCTCTGCTTATATGGAGGATGGTCTGATTATCCTGGTCACTCTTGTCTATATATTTTGTAATTCTGCTCTAGCTAATTTAAAGGAATGAGAGCTCCACGCTGTATGCAAAATATGAACTCAAAGTTCATCTGGAACAATGTTTTCTGGTTTGATCTCTTTGCCTACTAGTTCAGAATGCTTTGCCTCTTTGACCTTTATTGCTTAGCTAAGGTCTTCATTAAACTGTTCCGAGAGGCTGGGATCTCTTTTCTGAGCAATAGCTAATTTAACCTTTTATGTAGGTCTAAGAAATGTCTTTCCTAATATCTACTGCTTTATATTTATCAACACCAAATTAATATGTGATCTTATCTCCCACTTCTCAGAAACATGAAATCCTTCATGGCTCTTGGCAGTAAATTTTAGTTTAGTCTGCCTTGAATATTGACTGTCTGTGTGTGCTGCATGCACCAGGGGTGGGAGGTAACAGCAAAAGTAATAGCAAAGTTCAGTGGACAGGTCTGACTGCCAAGAAGTGATGGGTCCCGAAGGACAAATTATCATCTGGCTTCTGAATGGCACAAATGAAAGCAGCTGCCAACCGTTTTCATCAGCCTGGGCTTTGTCTCCCTCTACAGAACAAATGTCAGGTCATTATTTAAAAAGGAGCTCAGCGTGGGTAAATTTCCAGAGTACTGAATGAGCTGTCATCCTGGAGATTAGTTTCCTGGGATATCATATAGGTAGACAGGGTGAATCACAAATCTTGTGGGAGACCATTCCTCTGAACACAGCCATTGGGTGTATGTCTGAAGGATACAGTTGGGTTAGAAATCTGCAGCTTAGCATGCGTTCACAGCGCCAGGCAGCAATAGCGGGGCTGCAAATGTAGAAGTGATAAATGGGAGGGGAATGAAGCTACTGCTGAAGTACAGTGGAGTGTCATGGCATTTCTTACACTCAGGAAGGCAGCTTCATGCAAGTGCAGAAGTCTAGGGCTGTGTTTATGTATTCCAGCATTTAAAATGCGTGTACTTTTGTAAAAATTTGTACCAGGCTGAGACTCTTGACTACATGCTAAATAAAGATTTCCAGTACTTACAGCTCCTAATTTATAGGCAGTGGACTTAAAGTGACAGACAATTTAAAAATTGTAGTCAGTTTCTGAGGAGAAATATTAATACACCCTATGCTATTCTGCCCCTGCCTAGGTTTCCGTGTTAACTGGGAAGCGAATGTGCTGCCATTTCACTGAAATTATCAGTTATCACAGAAAAGTGAGATTTTTTTTCTATTCACTATTACATGTTGTTGTTTTCAAATAGCTTTTTTTTTTTCATTAGTATGGATTTGATGAAGAACTAAAACATTAAGGTATCAATTAAGCTTTGTTCATTGATTCAGTGGATCTTTTACTGTAAAAATGACCTGAATTACCTTTCTTAAATGAAAAACATTAGTGTCTGGACCCAGCCATAAAGAAAAACTAAAGTTAGGACAAAACAAGCCCAATGCTGGCCTTGTTTAGTCCAGCTAATTTCCTACCTTTCCATGTAGAAAAAAAAATAGTAAATACCGAGCCAGGGGAGTAGTCAATCCCCGTGAGAAGTTCTCTCTAGTCTCCTTTCCCAGACGCAGCTGTAGGAGCGGGTCGCGCGCCGCGAGGTGGCGCTGCCGCACCGGCTACGTCTGCCTCCGCCGGGGCCGCGCCGGGGGCGGGCGGGCGGCGCTCAGGGCCCAGTGGGGCCGGCGGGCGGGGCCAGCAGCCCTCAGCCGC
>VXAX01003619.1:4141-33620 GCA_013399835.1 Leptocoma aspasia
GATTGGACTGGGGACAAGAGATTCCCACCTGAGCCGTTGGGTACAAAAAGCACAGAACAAAGGAATTAATCGCTTTTGTGGCGTGTCTTAGCGGGGCAAGCACCTCCTGCGCCTGGCACGGCTTTTCTCTGTAAAGAGCTTTGTTATTTTGTTTCTTATTAAACTTTTTCTGTTTCAAACACTGCCACCAGAGCCACCCTGCTGCTTTTATGCCATTTGGGGTAGCTGGGCTATCCTGGGTGTAACAGGGGACACCTGTTAGTCATGGAGTTGGTAAAGCGACTGGAACACCTCCCCTATGGAGCCGGGCTGGGAGAGCTGGGAATGTGTTGGAATCTGAAATGCAGAGAATTCTCAGAACTTTGGGCCTGCAAGCCAAAGCTCAGAATTAAACTCAGGATTTGATCTGAGGCCTTGGAAAAGGCTTCCAAACTTCGGTGCTAGAAGCGAGAATGTGGATTTATAGCTTAAAGCAGAGACACGTTAAGTTGAGGAAAGTTTAGAGTTTTAGAATTTAAGATATAAAAATAAAAGTGGTTACAAAGGTAAACAAGGAGTTCAGAAGATTTAGATGGGATATTGGGACAGAATTCCTGGCTGGGAGGGTGGGGAAGCCCTGGAAGAAGCTGTGGCTGCCCCTGGATCCATGGAAGTGGCCAAGGCCAGGCTGGACAGGGCTTGGAGCAGCCTGGGACAGTGGGAAGTGTCCCTGCCCGTGGAAAAACTTGATCTTTAAAATCCTTTCCATCCCAAACCATTCCATGATTCTCCTGAGCCGGGATGACTCCAGAATTATTTTCCCGCTGAGGAAATGATTTCTACATTGCACGTGGATATAGGAGCCTAAAATCAGCCTAAATCCTCATGCAGCCCCAGCTCAGATCTGGTATGGAGTGTGATCAATTAATTAATTAGTAATTAAACACTTCCAATAGGTGCCTCTCCTCCATGGCTTGAAAACTGCCTGACCTTGCTGCTCTTCCTGGCTGGCTTTGCTTTAGAGCAGCAAAGTCTTTGATTTGCTCCTGAAGGTGTGGAAAAAGTCCCCAAAATGCTGCACTTTGCTAAGAGGCTGCCAAGCACCACCTCCCTGGGAGTGAAAAGCTGAATCATTCCAGAAACTGCTGGCTTGGAACCCACTCCAGAGCCTCATTAATTGAAAACAAAAGCTGGAAATAACTCGAGCCCCTGAGGATTTTTTTCCCCTCACAAACGCTGGTGTTCAGGTGTTAATTCCTCTTGAAATGAGTAACACGACAAGAAACTTCAGTTTGGTTTTATCCTGCTGCCAGTGCATCCAGCTGGGTTTATTCCGTGGTGAAAAAGGGAGTAAAAGAGGAGAAATCGGAGTGGAGAAGAGGAATTGTCGTGGTTGGGTGTTGGGAGCCTCCTTAATTCTGAAATCCAATTCTGGGTTTGATGTTTTGTTTGCTCACACAGCCCCTGCTTCCCTGTGCGCATCCAGGAATGGCAGAGCATGGAAAGCACGGGAAGAAGGGCTTGGATTGGACTCCAGCTGGGATGTGGAGACTTCAGGGAAGTGCTGCAGGGAATCACCACGGATTGCTGAACTCCTGCCTCGCACCCGAGAGAAAGGGCACGGCAGAATTCCCTGCCCTGGCTTGCAGGAGTGACAAGGGCTGATTCCAGCAGGGAGGATTCCATGGATTCATGTGGGGGCATGGAAAAGGGTTTGGAGGCTCTTTGTGGGTTTGTGTGAGGCAACAACTTCAGCTGCTCAACCCATGGCAGGAATAAAATCAGGGGAGCTGCTGGTGAGAGATGTGGAGCTGCTGGAGTGGATCCAGAGGAATCCACGGAGCTGCTCCCAGGGCTGGAGCCAGGCTGGGAGAGCTGGGAATGTTCCCCTGGAGAGGAGAAGCTCCAGGGAGAGCTCAGAGCCCCCTCCAGGGCCTGAAGGGGCTCCAGGAGAGCTGGAGAGGGACTGGGGACAAGGGATGGAGGGACAGGACACAGGGAATGGCTTCCAGTGCCAGAGGGCAGGGATGGATGGGATATTGGGAAGGAATTCCTGGCTGTGAGGGTGGGCAGGCCCTGGCACAGGGTGCCCAGAGAAGCTGCCTCCTGTGACCAGGACATGGGTGAGCTGGGAGAGCACAGGGGTCCTGCGTGTCCCTGGGCTTGGCAGAGATGGACGAGCACAGAAACAACGAAGGTGAAAGTTCTCCAGCCTTGACCGGTGACGTGAGCGTATCGGGATTATCACAAGGAAAGAGACATGAGGTTTCCATACAGATGTTGGATGATTGTCATGCCAAGGNGGGCTTGGAGCAGCCTGGGACAGTGGGAGGTGTCCTTGCCCATGGCAGGGGGATGGGATTTAAATTCCCTTCCAACCCAAACTATTCTGGGATTCTGTGATTCCCTGAACCTTTCCCAGCCCAGTTTCTGGGAGTTGTAACTGATTTTTAATTTCTATTCTTAAAAAATTAAATATATTAAAATTAAGGTTCATGAGCACCTCAGGAAAGCAGAATTCTGTTGGATTATTGGAAAACAAAAACCTTTCCCACCAAGGAGGACCAAGGAGCAAGGCACAGCCAAAGCTGCTGNCAGCACAGGGCATTCCATGGGAAATATCCACTCATCCTGAACGAGGGCAGTTGTTCTGGTCATGTCCTGACAGGAGAATTTGGATCAATTGCGCTCCCACCGAGCTGCAGCACCCAACATCAATCACTGCAGTGTGGCTGTGCCAGGGCCTCGCTGGCAGCACTTAACGAGTTTCCTGTGCTAATTAATCATGTTTATCAAGCATAATTGCCCTTTGCACTCTGCCTCTGTCAGGCTTCCTTTCCCCCAATGTTTTTGTAATAATTCACGTGGCTCAGGGTGCTGCTGGGTGAATTTGAGGTGCACAATCACCTGTGCAGGTAAGAGCTGCTCACCTGGGGAAGTTTAGCAATAAACCTTTGTTTTAAGTGTTTTAATCAGCAATAAATTCCCTTTCCTGCTCTGATCGATGTCTGCTCGCAGCTCTTGTCTGCTTTTCTAAGGGGGAAATGATCCTTCTTTCTCTCTGGAAGTTTCAAATCTGGAGCAGCTCCAGCTACTACAACACAGGGGGAAGGTTTTGACCACCAAACCCCTCCTAAATACAGGGAATGGGGTCCTGGAAAAGGGATGTCTTCTGCTCTGGGAATGCAGCCCCACCTTGGGCTCAGAGCTCTGCCTGAATTCTGGTTAGAAATTAAAGCGTGCGGTAAAACTGGAATATAAAGAGTTTAAATGGTGAGTGGGAAGGATGGGAAGTGACGGAGGTTCCGGAGGTACCAGAGGGAGCTCGGCAGGCAGAGGAGACAACGGGAAGATGGGCAGAACATTGGATTTGTTAGCGTAGGGTAGGAAACACGAAATCCAGCATGGCTTGATTATATGCAGATGCTTCTACTGAGAGAGAGCTCCCAGCAGCCCGGGGCACGCAGACCCCAGAACTCAGACAGGGGTTTGAAATGGACATGTTCAAAAGCAACATTCCCGCTTCTGATGGAAAAGCATCCAAGCAGGAAGACAGCAGAACTCTCCAGCTCTCCCAGGCTGGTGAGAGACTGATTTTCCAAAATACAGCTCTGTTTTAATCAGAATTTATTGAGCTCCATGCAGGTAGAGTTGCTGAGAGTCAACGTAAATAGAGGATGTCAGGTTCGATATCCACATGAAACATTATCCTGTTTCTTATTCCAGTCTGGGAATATTTGTATTGTTTAAGATGCTGACTTCATCAAAATTCTCTATTTTTTGCCTTATTAAGACCCAGATCATGGCATTTTAAGAGCTAAATACTCGAATCCTGAGAGCGGGTTTGGTTTCAGTAAAAGCACAGCTCATGGTCCTGGAAATTTTTCTTCCAGAGGAAAATTTAAGCAGTTTAGGCAGAGGATTGGAATTGGAACACCTTTAAGGTCTCATCCAACCCAAACCATTCCATGACTCTGATTCATATTCCTTGGCTTGATAGTGGCCCAAAAGCAGGTTCTTTCCCTGTTGGCCCACGGCCTCCACACCCTTCACGATCACACTGATGCCTAAAACTCCAACCTTCAACTCCCCGAGCCTGTCTTTTTCCATGAGCCAAGGTCCAGGATGCTGCTGTTGCCTCCTGGAACGGCTGACACCTAATCCTTCACAGAAAATCAGATTTAATAAATTCACAGCTGCGTTGCTTCCGTGGGGAAGCTCCGTATCCTTCACATAATCACACGGAGCCACCAGGGATGAGCAGCACCTTTTTATACACTCCTTTCCCTGAGATCTGTGAGTATATCCCAAATAAATCTTGGGAGAAGGTTTCATTTTTCTTCCGCGGGGTCGATACTCGGCTCGCAAGGAGCGGATCCATCTGTTTATTTTCCTCATCCCTTTGCAGGATGGATGGAGCACAAGGCTGGGAAAGGGATGCTGTTATTTCCTCTTATCTCAGCCTGGGATTTTTGGAGTAGGCTGACATAAGGTTTAATAAATATTCCCTTAAAAGGGAAGCGAAATATTCTCAGGAAAGCTTCAGCTTTTGAATGGAGGAAAGAAAAAGCAGGGAAAAGTCCAAGATATTTCTGATTTTGAGGGTGGCTTTCTTAGAAGAGATGGGATGGCTGTTCCTGGATTGAAATACCAGGAATGGGCCTGGAGACCAATACAAATTAATGACAGAAAGAATGATTGATATTTAATTCCTCACTAAATTCTCATTGGCATTCCAGGGATAAAAAGCAGGGATAAGACTGGGGTTCACCCCCCTGCCGTGGGAAAAAACCACTTCATAAATGCCAGGAAACTTATTAAGTTGTTCCAATAAATCCCAAAATGCCATTCCTGAGGTAAAGCTCTGTTTTGCTGCCCTGACATATTCCAATTCCCTTTGTGTTATGGAAGCCCAGAATATTTGGGAAGGGATCTTAAATCCCATCCCATCCCACCCCTGACATGGGCAAGGACACCTCCCACTATCCCAGGGTGCTCCAAGCCTTGTCCACCTCGAACCAGCCTGGGATTCTGGGATTCTGTGCTCTGAGAATCTGGGAAACACAAGCACGGTCGTGGGAACTCGTGCTGAAACACCTCCCTTGGCAGAAGGAATTGGGAATCCGGGCACAGCTCATCTTCCAGTCAATCCCATTCCCGGAATTTGGCTCCTGGGATGGAGGAGGCTGCACCTGAGGGTGTCTCTGTGCAGGTGAGTGTGTCCTGAGGGCTGCCCTGGCAGGGAGTGACCACAGTCCTTGCCTTTGATGCCGGGTGGTCCAAGAAACTCCGGCCAGTTCGGATCCCGAGGTTTGTCCATTGTAATTCCCAGGTTCCTGTGCTTGGTGTTGCCAAGGCGATGGATTTCGAAAGGCCAAATCCGTGCTCGTTTTTCAAAGGCTGAGTTGTTCCTTTTGATCTGCAAACCAGGGGCAGCCACAGATCCAGGCCTGGCTTTTGTGTCCCTTTGTTTTGTCTCCGTGTTACAACCGGAATGGTCTTGGCAGCTGAATTCCTTGGGATAAAAACTCAGCGTGGGATCTTGTCAGGGAGATGCCCAAGTCACTTTGGAACTGCTGAAGTAGTTGTGTAAAAAGATATTTAAATACCCAGCCTGTGAATTCCTCGATATTTTCAAATTCACGGACAGGATGATGGGATTGGGATGGCTCCTGAAGATTTTGCTGTGCTGGTATCCATGGGCATCCTTTGGAAAGGCCCTGGGATACAAACAGTAGTTCTGGATCCTGTAATTTATTGGGACAATTCTGTTTGGGACCGGCAGGAGAACAAAAATGCAATTCTTGCATCTCTAACCTGAGTCAGGACCTGGCACAAGGAATGGCTCGTGGATTCCTGGTTTTTCCTCCTGCTGGGATTGAAATTGGCTCACAGCTTCCTCCTTGGCCTTTTTGTTGACTCCTGAAGTTAAAGCTTTTAATCCTGAGCTCAGGAGGAAAACTCCTGACTCAGCTCTCACACCCCAGGGACCAGGCAAGAACTTGCACAGCACAGGGAGGGAATTCGAGCTTATCTTCCCCAAATTCTGTTATTCCACAATAACCCCGACACCCTGAGCTGGGATTTTGCAGATATTTATGTCAAACACATTTCAGCTCCAAACAGCACAAGTGATGCTCAGAATTAAGCAGACTAATTCTGTTTTTACGTTGCTCTTTGACTCCCTGAGCCTGGACATTCCTGATCGCTCCCATTTTGCCAGGCCCTCAGTTTTTTTTAAGGGAATGCTTGACTATTTTGGGGTCCTGGAAGAAAGATTTCTCTTCTTCTGCAGAATTTGGGTCCCTTGGGAATCATCCAAGTTGTTTATTTTCAGCAGAGAGCACTTTTATTTACCTGTAGCCTTTTCCATTTCCTGGTAGGACTTGAAACAGGATGAAATTTTAGCAGTTTAACAAAATCTGACACCTTCAGCTCCCATCTGTGCCCCAAGCTGTGGAGAACATTGAGAATTCATCTTTCTTTACTCCACAATGGGAAAACATGGATTAAAAACCTTTAGTCTGCACAGTTCTGGGCTGAGCTGATGCACCTGGAGCTGATGGATCACGGCCCGGAGATGTAATTAATTAATTAATAAATTAATTCTTGTCTTCCAGGCTGGAGCAGGAGCTTGGAATTTGTTCTGGAAGTGCCAGCAATGTGATTAATGCCCATCTGCGTGGGGCAGATGTTGCTGAGATCCAACCTGTTGGAAAAGGAATTTTTCCCGGAATATCTTGAGCGGGAAGGGACTCCCAAGGATCGTGGAGTCCAACTCCTGACCTCTTCACGCTGCGCTGGCACCAAATTGTTGGCACCTGACGCCGTCCCTGCACGTCTTCCCAGGAAGTTCTGGGAAAAAAAAAAACCCAAAATCACCCAAAACCTTCCCCAAGCACCCCCAAATCTCCCCTAACCCCCCCAAAGTCTCCCTCACCCTGATGTTGTGAATTCTGATGACCCCAAAATCCCCCCAAATCCCCCCAAGCTCCCTCAAAACACCCTCAAATCCCCCCATACTCCCAAAGTCTCCCTCATGCTGATGTTGTGAATTCTGATGACCCCAAAATCCCCCCAAATCCCCCCAAGCTCACTCAAAACACCCCCAAATTCCCCCAAATCCCCCCTGACCTCCCAAATCTCCCTCACCCTGATGTTGTGAATTCTGATGACCCCCAAACCCCCTCAAAACACTCCCAAATTCCCTCAAATCCCCCTCACCCTGATGTTCTGCGTTCTGGTGACCCCCAAATCCCCCCAAAACTCTCCCCAAACCCCCCCAAAGATGATGGGGAGATGCTGGAAGATGTTTGCATTGGTTCTGGCACAGGGAACCTTGGCTGCTCCTGGAATTCTGCTGGGCCCTGGCATGGGGCAGCCAGGATAAACCACTGGATTTTATGGCTGGGCTTCCCCACTGGCCCTGGTTTGGTGCTCCCAGCTGCATCCCCACATCTCCATTTCCCTCCTCCTAAATCTTTGTTTCCCCATGGATTGGGAAGCAGGAATCTTGCTTTTCCCCAGGGCTGGAGCTGCAGTTCTGCCTGCGCTGACTCTGGATTTTCTCTGTGTTGTGGTTCAGCTTCATTGTTTCTGTTCAGATCTCTCAAAAACTGCAGGAATGAGGGGCTGGAGTGTGTCCAGNGCTCCCTCAAAACACCCTCAAATCCCCCCATACTCCCAAAGTCTCCCTCATGCTGATGTTGTGAATTCTGATGACCNAGGGGCTGGAGTGTGTCCAGGGTGGGGAATGGAGCTGGGAAGGGGCTGGAGAATTCCTGAGGGAGCTGGGAAGGGGCTGGAGAATTCCTGAGGGAGCTGGAAAGGGGCTCAGCCTGGAGAAAAGGAGGCTCAGGGGGGACCTTGTGGCTCTGCACAACTCCCTGCCAGGAGGGGACAGCCGGGGGGGTCGGGCTCTGCTCCCAGGGAACAGGGACAGGAGGAGAGGGAACGGCCTCAGGCTGGGCCAGGGCAGGCTCAGGGTGGGCACCAGCAGGAATTTCCCCATGGAAAGGGAGCTCAGGCCTTGGCACTGCCCAGGGAGGGTTGGAGTGCCCAGCCCTGGAGGTGTCCCAGGAATTCCTGGAGGTGGCACTCAGAGCTCTGGGCTGGGGACAGGGTGGGGGATTGGGCACAGCTGGGACTTGATGATCCTGGAGGGATTTTCCAACCACACAGTGAAGCTGCTGGTGTGGAAAACCAGGGGAATTTCTGCCTCCTTCAGCAGTTCCCCCATGGAAACCTCACGGAAAAACACTTGGTGTGTTTTCTGTGCACTGTTTCGGTTCAGTGACACATTTGTGCCAAACCCCCTGACTTTTCCCTGCCTGGAATTTCCCCTGCTGCCATTTCCTTGTCCTGCTCCTACTGGTGGGCATCTTTCAAGCTGGGAATGGCCAAACCAGGATGGGGGGGAGATAATATGGAAAAGCAAAATTTAATCTCCTTAAAAGCCATGAAACAACAGCTGCTGAGGGAGGAAATCCTTCAAAAAGGGTTGAAAACCAAGTCTGAAGATTTCCACCTGCAAATCCAAGGTGTGAAACGCCCTGGGCAAATCTGCAGCATTCCCAGTACATCTGGGATTACAAAGACTTTGGAACCACTCAGATCCTGCCCTCTGCCTCCAGCTCCAACCCTGGCATACACAGATCCCTCTCTTTGAGAGCTTTGTGGGGGTGCTCAGTGCCTAAAATCCCATTTTCCTGCTCCCAGCGCTCCAAAGGTTAATCCCCAGGCCACAGGTCTGACTTTCCAACTGCCTGTCCCTGGAACTGCTCACCTTTCCCAGCCAATCAGGCTCCAAAGGGTTCAGCTGTCACGGGCTGTTGGAAAATGTGTCAATCCCAAGGAATGAGCCAGCAGGTGAGTCTGGGACAGCAGCGGAGAGCGGGAATGTCCTGGGATTGGAAGGACACCGAGGAAATGCTGAGTGCCCACAACAGCCAGCAAGGAAACCTCCGAGGGTCACCTCCAGCTTCCCAAATTCCAAAGGCTATGGTGGCCAAGAAGGCCAATGGCCCCTGGCCTGGATCAGTGATGGTGNGTTCCGGGATTCTGTAAAATGTTGAGTGCCCACAACAGCCAGCGAGGAAACCTCCGAGTGTCACCTCCAGCTTCCCAAATTCCAAAGGCTATGGATGACCTGCCCTGATTTACTGGATCAATAATGCCCCAGGCAGCTGGGGATGGCAGCAATGATCTGTCACTCAGGTGCCACCACAGCACAGGTTGAAGGTGCATTTATGGCTCCCCAAATCCTCTTTTTTCCTCCTTTTTCCTCCTTCCCGCTGGCTGCCAGGATCCGGGATACAGCCTGGTCTGTGCTGGACAACCAACCATTCCTTTTGTTGGGATACAATGGAATTATTTTGGTCAGAATGCCAGATTATCATCTTCAAAAGAAAAACCTGCTGGAGGAGAATGTGGCTTCCACTGTTATGCTTGGGATGGGGAAATATTCCTTTATGGAACAGAGTGAAAAAACCCTGGAATAGGCTTCCCAGAGAGGTTGGTGTCTCAAATCTGTTGGAAAATGACCTTAAAAATGTATTTTAACCCTTTATCAGCCCTGATGTGCTCAAGGAGTTGGACCAAATGATCATTGTAGGTCCTTTCCAACTGAAATATTCCGATTTTTCCATCTTTTCCACACCTCACTGGAAGAAAAAGCCTTCACTAAGCAAACATGAGGAGTCCCAATTAACATTAAGGAACCACCAGTGACAGCAGGAATCCATAAAGGTCCCTGGATGCCAGCAGTTTTCCAATAGATAGGAAATCCATAGGAACGGGTAGATTGGAAAACAAGATGGGTTTTCCTAGGAGAACAGCAGATATTTAAACAGGAATTATAATGCCTGATCCACCTTTTTTCAGTATTACAGCCAGGCCATGAAGGAGTCTGGAAAATGAAATGTAGAGGAGTCTGGAAAATAAAATACAGGGGAGTCTGGAAAATGAAATGCAGGAAGCTCCCAGAATTAGGGAGTCCTAAAGCCCAACCAGCTCTGTCTGAAGATGAAACAATGAAAAAAGCAGGGAAGATCAAAAAGCTGCTGCAGAGCCTGGTACAAATTCCAGCTTTTTTTGCAAGTACAGTCCCACGAGAGCAAGAAGTTAAAGAGGGATAATTTTAGGCAGCAAATCTGCAAAGGAGGGATGAGGGAAATGATTTGTTTGGAGCCTCAGCCTCTGCACAAGCCCCAAAGTACAAATCTGTGAGACGCCAGGTAGAGCTGGGAGGGATTTTTCCAGCAACACTGCCTGGTTTCCATGGCATTCCTCCCAAAATAATATTCCCTGCTCCCAGCCAGGCCACCTCAGAGTGGTGGAAATTCCCCAAAATCTGGGTTAATTCCGGGCTCAGGTCTGGCGACTCAGTGTACAGACATTCCTTGTAGGATGACTTCAGGTGTCGGAGATCAGCCCCAGTCCCGTCCCTGCCCTGCAAATATTCCCAGGAAGATGCAGGAGGGTCCCACAGCAAATCCAAACACTCATTTGCAGCTCTCTACTCCTTAAAATGAGCTTGTAAAAGGAGGGAGAACAATTTTTGACACGGACAGAAAGGAGAGGAATGGTTGGGAATTAAGAGGAGATGTTCAAAATGGATATTGGGAAGGAATTCTTGGCTGGGAGGGTGGGGAGGCCCCGGAATAGAATTCCCAGAGAAGCTGTGGCTGCCCCTGGATCCTGGAAGTGCCCAAGTGTTCATGGTCAGGGCATTTTATCTACAACAAGTGTTTTGTCTTCTCTATTTGCCAGAGAGGCGTTAAAGTAGGAAAAGACTTTTAAGATCTTTGAGTCCAGCCATTCCCATGGGATGGGATGGGGCCACATTCCCAAGAGCCACATCCACACCATTTTTAAATCCCTCCAGGATTTAAATTTAAATTAAATTTAAATCCCTCCAGGACTTAAAAATCCTGGACATTCTGGGCACCCTTTTCCATGGAGGAGTTTTCCCAATATCCACCCTGAGCCTGCCCTGGCCCAGCCTGAGGCCGTTCCCTCTCCTCCTGTCCCTGTTCCCTGGGAGCAAATCCCTGTTCCCACCTCCCTACAAGCGCTGCCCATGGATTAAACTCCTTTTAATTTCCTCCTCACCTCTGGTTTTCCATAGCTCCATCATTGCCCCAGGGCAATTCAGAGCTTACAACATGAAACATTTCCCACTTTTTGTTCCTTTCCACCTTTCAATTCTTCTCTCCTGTGAGAAGATTTAACGTGAGGAGCTTTTTTTTCCCCACGCGCATTTAGAACAACTCAAAATATTTTTTTTTTTTTTCTTCTTTTTTTTTGCACCTGTCTTTCTTCAAATACACGGAGGTCAAGCGATCTTTGCTGCCAAGAACTTGCTGACTCCACAGCTCTGAGTGTCTCAGCGAGCAAATTCAGCTGCTTTTGCTTTTCTTGCCTCTTGTTGAGCAGAACTGGGAGATTTTCAGGGAAGCACCACCACAAAAGCAAAGGAAAAAAGAAAATTCCTTTGAAAAGAAGTGGCTTGGTCAGCTCGTTCTGCCTTTCCCGGGATGAGGAAAGAGGAATCGTTGTTTTGGAGACACAAAGCTCATCGTTTTTACAAAGGGAGTGGCCTCAGGGAGGCTCATCCTGGCTGAGGGTGAAACGGTGCCGGAAAATGTGGGGTTGGTTAAAATATGAGTTAATGACCCTTTTGAGGGTCCTGTTCCCATTAAAGAATTCCAGGATAATTTGGGTTGGAAGGGACATTAAATCCCCTCCAGTGCCACCCCTGCCATGGCAGGGACACCTCCCACTGTCCCAGGCTGCTCCCAGCCCCAGTGTCCAGCCTGGCCTTGGGCACTGCCAGGGATCCAGGGGCAGCCACAGCTGCTCTGGGAATTCCAGCCCAGCCAGGAATTCCCAATTCCCAATATCCCATCCAGCCCTGCCCTCTGGCACTGGGAAGCCATTCCCTGTGTCCTGTCCCTCCATCCCTTGTCCCCAGTCCCTCTCCAGCTCTCCTGGAGCCCCTTTAGGTACCCTCAGCTCTCGTGGATCCTTCCCTTCTCCAGGGGAACATTCCCAGCTCTCCCAGCCTGGCTCCAAATTCCAATTTTTTTCCTGAGCCGGTCCTGGATTTAATCTTTTCTCACAGCTTCTATTCCTCCCTGCTGAGTGGCTGTAATTTTGGGAATGCTATTCTCGTTTTGTGCATGGATTGTAAAGAAAAGCTCCCTGAAAGGTACAGGAAAACCATAGAAATTTCCAGAGCTGTAATTTAGGGAATTATCTGGCATTGTTGGGCAGTGGGAGGAATGCAGATTGTGTTTGTTGTGGTTCCTCTGCATCAGGACAAACCTGGGTGTGATTACCTGGAAATAATTCTCGCTTTCAGAGGGGAGAAAATCCAGTTTTAATTTAAAAACAGGATAAAAAAATCCCAAATCCAAACCTTCCTGTGACTACAGAAGGAATTTTCCCCTTTATATCGTCTTTTTTTTTCTCTCCTTACCCACTCACAGTTCACAGGACTCCTCCATCCTCTCCCTCCCGGTCCATTTTGGGAAGGAGGAGAGGAGAAATTGCTCTCACTGGGATTAATTTTGTTCCACACTTTGGGAATCACTGGGAAGCCCTGGAATTTCAGACATGGGTTGTTTCCTACAAGAATTCTTTACTGGAGAAGGGCAGGGACAATTTCCACTTTCCAGGGCGCTCTGAGCTCTCTCCAACCTGGCATTGAATTAGGCAGGGATGGGACATCCATGGTTCATCCTGGAAATCTGGGCTCTCAGGGATGTGTTATTCATTCTTGGAGAAGCTGAGATTCCTTAAAATACTCTGAAATAACTCCTTGAATAGGAATTAAAATCTTAAATTTATTAATCAATGACAAAATGGAATAAAGATTAAGAAACGCACCTTTGACTTAAATTCCTTTGGTTTTGGGGGAGCAGGAAAACCTCAAAGCCACTAATAATATTTTAAATTAAACTATCACACAAGGGAATAATTCTGTAATTCCATATGTGAATCCCAACATTGTCCTGGTAGGAGGATGTCAGAAACAGCTTTGGATTATTGGGTTTTTCTGTCTTTTTTTTTGGGATGAAAAAAATACTGGGAATAATCAACTTGTCATGTTGGAGATTCAATTGTCCCCCCATTCCATGAGGAACAGAACTGTAGGAAATGCCCCAGTAGTGATGCACTTGGAAGGAGCGGAATTTAGGAAGCTTAGGGAAAATAAAGCTGGGAAAAATGGAGAAGATCTTAATTCCTCTGTTCCTTCAGCTCCTTCCTTCCCTCTGCCCAGGGAGGGCCTTTCCCTGCAGGCTGCATTCCCAAACTCCTGTTCTGAGCTTCCTTCCCAGATATTGGTGCTGGATCAGCACTGAGTTGATCGATCCCACATCCAGCCAGTGATTCCCTGCAATTCCCGTGCTTAAAGGGAATGATGGCCTGGGAAAAAAACCACCCAAGGAGACTTTTCAAACCAAACTTCTGTTGCATGTTGCTCAAAGGAGAAATCCCAAGGATTTGCTTTCATAAAATTCCAACAAGTTTCCATTTGCTGATGGAATTGGCTGTTACACATCCCTTTGTTTCAATCCCGTTCTTTCAGTTCTTTCACAATATTGGGAATTTATTTAGGGTTATGCTGGTGTCGTATAAAGGGTGTTAAGGGGGTTGGTTTTTCCAGCTCCTGATCCAGAGCTGAGGAGGATTTGTTTTAGAGGGAATCTCAAAATGAGGGAGCAGAGGGAAGAACGGAATTTTCTGCCTGCCTGCGGGTTCCTGGGATTATTACCCAAAACTGAATCCCAGGATGGGTCAGGCTGGAAAGGACCACAGGGGTCACCTGGCCCCATTCCCTGCTCCAGCAGGGCCATCCCAGAGCACGAGTGTAAACTTGGGGAATATCCTCATCCCTGGAAGTGTCCCCATCCCTGGTGGGATTTTGGAGCCGTGTGGATGTGGCACTTGGGGACAGGGACCAGTGGTGGCCTCGGCAGTGCTGGGAATGGTTGGACTCGACCTTAGAGGGTTTTTCCAGCCTTAATAATTCTGTGATTGGATTTTGTGGTTCTATGGATTTGGGGGCAACGCTCCGTGGGGAACAAGGGATGGTGGATTTAGAGTTGGGCAAGGCTGGAGGGGTTGCCTGGGGGAAATCTCCCTGTGGTCCTGTCATGGGTGCAGTGGGAGCTCCAAAGGTTTTTAGGGAAGCTCCCATCGAGTCAGGAGGTGCAGAGAAGATCCTTTGCTTCCTAAACTCCTTGGGGTCACCTGGGGTTGGCTGGATGCAATCCCAGTCAAGGGTTTCAGTTTTGCCGCTTCATCCCACAGGTTTTAACGGCGGAAAAATCAGATCCATTTATATAAACATGAATTATTTATCACGACAAATGATTAGACGGAAGATCTTAATTAGAATTACTGAGTGCGCAGTCTGATACAGTGCAATATAATAAAACAATTCAGTTCAAGCAATTTTATTGAAGGCAGCAAAAAGAAACAATTATTAAGTCGAGATTGATAAAACTCACCCACACCAACTCTCCCGGGCAGGGCTCTCCCTCTTAACCGTGAGGAGAATCCTTGGAGAGTGTCCCCTTCCCAGAGGAGGAACCCTCACACATTCCAAGAAGGAATACGATGGGAGAACCTGCCCTAATCAGGGTTTTTAACTTTGAGCTGGACTGGTTTTACCCTAATTCCACACCAAACCCAGCTCACCACGCCCCTCTCATCCCACCACCGACCTTCCAAACAGGGCATTGTCCAAGCGCCTGGACCACATTCCAGGGAAAGCACCCTGCTCCAGGCTCCTGATGCCCAATTAACAAGGGGATGAGTTTTGAGGACAAACCGAGCCAGCAGCAGCAGCTCCCAAGCTGAGATTTGCTCATTCCCACGGAAAATCCCATCAGTTTGGCCAAACCCTGCCTCACCTTTCAGTGGGAAGATTTATCCCAGCTAAAAGTGGCCACTTTCATCGGGCTTAAAGCTCTTCCCAACCAGCAGGAGGTAAATAAAACATTTGGGATGAGCTGATGGGGGATTATCCCTGGGGAGTCTCGCACCGGCTTAGGGAAACTGGTTTTAAAATTACCCCTTAAATTAAAGCAGCAGCACTTCATAAATTGAGAAGCTCGGGATGGCGGGATGGAGGGGGATCAGGCACTGGGTGACGGATGAACAGGATATTTCAGGGAGAGATGAAATCCTTGGGAAGGACGTCTCCCTCTTGCCTGAGGATGTTCAGGGAATGTCAGCGGTTTTTTAGGGATGTTTTGAGGTTAATTTCCATCTCTCCTGCCTTGGAAGATTCAAGAGGCCCAATAAATGATGCGCTTTTAACTGACACCATTTTCAGGTGCATTTTTGAGTGCTTGAAATCATTCTGAAGGAAGAATTTGAGCAAATAAACCCCATTGTGCTCATCCTCAAGCGAAGTTTCCATTTCATGGCTATGTCAAATAAATTCTGGGAAACGTTTCCAATGAAAAAGTGATGTCCGAGCTCCCATATTACCCTGCCATGGAGAATTTCGGAATATTTGGGCAATTTACTCCTATTCTTCCCAGTCTCCATTAGCATATTAAGCTACAATTATCATCTGCTCATAGTCCAAACCTTCTGAAGTTTTTATCATGGAACACTGGAATTCTTTTCCACCATGCCTGAAAAAAAAAGGGGGGGAAGATGAGTTTGGGTTTGAAGAGAGCTGAATCTGCGATTAAAGAATGAATATTTGAGAGCCTTGCATTAGGAAGTGGCAGCTTTAAATCAGAGGGGTAGAATTCCTTTAAAAAGAAATGGAAAATGATTCTTGTTTAGAAGTGGCTGATCTGAGTGATGGGTCTTTGTTAATTAAAATAAAAGATTTCTTGATGTTAATATTTTTATTTGAAGAAAAATTTGAATTTTTTTGCTCTCTTTGATGAAAAAAGTGGCTTTTTTGCACCTGAACGCAGATTTTAATTCCAAGAAAATTTGGAATTGGTGATGGGACTAGGTTGGACTTGGCCTTTAAGGTCTTTTTCAACCTTAATTATTCTGTGATTCTCTGAATTACACCACAAATAAGGAATTTAATTCATTTACTAAAATTACATCCTGGTGTTCTACCAATTTATATCTCTGCTCAGGATGGGGTCATACGGATATTTAATCATGGCAAATTTCCTGGAAAAATGCTGAATCCAAAGCTTTACCTTTCAGGAGAAGATTTTTTCAGCGCAGGTCATGAAGGAAAGAAAGATTTTCACCTCCATTTGAACTCTAGGTTTGGGTTTTTTCCCAATTATTTTAAGTTTTCAGAAGGTGTGGGTCAATAAAGCTGATTTGCAGCTAGTCCAAGACTTCTTTATCCACAGCTTCCAAAGGATTTTCTCCTAGTGGGAAAATCTGAGGTGATGAAGGACAACAGGGAGATGTTCAACGAGCTACTGAGGGGAAGATCTTTAATTAATTTACAAGACATATCTTCCTCTATATGAATGCCCTTTCTTTTTATTATTTCCTTTTTAATTCCCTTATTTTTTTGACTTTTGAGAGGAAACGGTGACCTCGAGCTGCAAATGGTTTACGGGAAAAAGGGATGAAAATGGCACAGAAAATTTGGATTATGCCACTAAGTGCCGCCATGAACGAGTGGAACATGCAAAGATAACTCCGTTTTAATTAAATTAAAGAAGAATTTAATATTTCCCAAGGTCATCTCTTGCTGCCTGGAGCACATTTGGAGCATTGGGAGCGAAGCAGGAGGAAGAGCAGAGGAGGGAAAACCAAGAGGACGAAACTGGCCCCTTTTTCCAGGCCTTTCCAGCCCCTTCCAGGTCCTTCCAAGCCAATCTCTCCGTGATTCCCACACCAAGGGAAGGCAAGGTCTAGGAAAGACAGGAATTATAAAGAAACCAGGTGAATAAAGACCTTAAATTTCCTGGTTTCTATTCCTCACGCACAGCTGGATCCATGGGATGTTTTTTCCCGGTTCCTTTCCATTTGTAGCTCCGTAACGGATTCGGACACCGCTCGTGGCAGGAATTGGAAAGGGACACTCAAGGCCGTGGAATTTTGTCTCCAGGACTTTCAGGTGAGCTGGGAATGGGCATCTCATCCAGAAAGATCCCCAGGACATCCTTTCCAAACCCCACAGACTGCAAACCTCGGTGCTCCGGAAGGAACGGGACATTCCAAAGTCCTTTCCCGCTTTCCTGCCTCCCAGACTCCGCGAAATAAGCGGGAAGAGCCGCGGGAACATTGAAGCAGGTTTTTCTTGGAGGAATTATCCCTCCCCATCATCTGTCCCACATAAGCCAAGGTGACCAATCCCGTTTGGCATTCCAGAGGTAAAATTTGGGCCAAAAGAATCTGAGTCATTGCAAGGTCCTTGTAGGAGAAATATTTGGAATTGTATTTAGAGATTCGCCCCCTTTTCCCATTTTTTTCCTTGCAATTTGTCCGATCCTTGCTTTTTAGGCACAATCTGCATTTTTAATGTTATTAATTTTAGTTATATTAATGAATGCCCATCACAAATACTAAAAATAAAGCATTAATTCCTAGTTAATTCTTTTAGTAGCAGAAAATCTGTTCGGCATAATTTGGCAGGATTTCTGACAGTAATTTCTCCTGTAATTGTGTGAGTTCTGCCTGATATTCCCTGACGGAGTTGTAATTGCTGAATAATTTGCCTTTAAAAAAAAATGAAATTCCAACCTTTTCCATGGTCTAGCCCATCAAATTGTATCGGGAAGGAAAATGCCAGGAGCAGTGGCCAAAAATTTCCATCTGGACATCAACGATGTCTTGGTCATGTCTGGAGTACTTGGCCAGGGTTTTCCCGATCAAAATATGGATGTCAGGGAAAAAATGCCAAAGATTTGATCTGAAAGAAATGGAACACGACAACTCAGAATAAAATGTGAAAGGCTTTTAATATTATTCGAGGGATTAAGGTGTTTGTGGAGAAAATGGATTTGAGGAAGTTCAGGAGCTCCTGGTCCTTGAGGATGCAGCAGTTTTCGATTCATATTTGGGGCTGGATTTCGGGCACATCCGTAAAAATAGATTAAAAAATATATTCTGTGACCTGGAGCCTGCTGGGCACTGCGATTGGAAGGGTTTGTGTCCTAAAACATTCCTGGAGGCACTAAAACTCCATGGATGCCCTCAATGCACCAGCGCTTCTCCAAGGGGAACGTGCATTCCGCTGTCTCCGGGATCCATCAGAGCAGCAGATGGAGAGCAGAGCCCTGGAGGAAGGAGCTCGTCCAGGAAATTCCTGTTTCTCTCACTGACATCCCAAAGAATCTCAGATTTTGGAGACTTATCCAACCTGAGCTATCCCACCTTGGATGGTCCTTGTGGGTCCCTTCCACCTCCAGGATATTCTGTGGAGGTTCTACCAAGGAGGAGTTGATTCATTCAGGGAGCAACAACTTCCTGGTGAAGTTTATGGAAAATTTACTGGAATTTTATTTTATTTTTTTTTTTAAATTCACTGTTGATATCTCACCAAGGGATCACAGAATCCTGGAACGGTTTGGGTTGGAAGAGACCTTAAATCCCATCCCATTCCAGCCTTGCCATGGAACACCTCCCACTGTCCCAGGCTGCTCCCAGCCCCAGTGTCCAGCCTGGCCTTGGGCACTGCCAGGGATCCAGGGGCAGCCACAGCTGCTCTGGCAATTCCAGCCCAGCCAGGAATTCCCAATTCCCAAGATCCCATCCATCCCTGCCCTCTGGCAGTGGGAGCCATTCCCTGTGTCCTGTCCCTCCATCCCTTGTCCCCAGTCCCTCTCCAGCTCTCCTGGAGCCCCTTCAGGCCCTGCCAGGGGCTCTGAGCTCTCCCTGGAGCTTCTCCTCTCCAGGGGAACATTCCAAGTTTTTCTCCCTCTTTCTTATCTGTCCCTTTACATCCAAGGGCATTTTTATAATATCATTGAAAGATTCTTGGAAGGAGTGGATTTTCCAGGTGGATCAAATCCAGGGCCATCAACACCTCGGTTTTTTTCCCAGGATAATTGGAGCCTGTTGGAGTTGGCTGGAAATTCAGATACAATCAGTTTTCAACAATATCCCTGTCGGAGTCTTTTCATTTTCCTGGATAATTCCCTGTCAGGAGGATCAGGGAGCAGCTTCCAGGAGAAAGCAGAGCTTTGATGAGATCATTCCTGTTCAATGTTGGTTTTATCTGAAATGGATCCTGCCTGGAACGGGGATTTCGGGAAAACACACATTGGGATTCGTCAGATTGGAGAATCCTCCTGGAGAAACTCCCAGAAAATTTTCTAGGAATCACCAAAATAATTATTTTTTTCGTGGTTTTAAATCTATTTTCTGCAAGAAATCAGGGGAAAGTCAATTTTGGGACACACCAAGGGAAAATTTTACTTTGTGGTGGCCATGACAGAATTCCTGAGGCCAAGGAGCTGTGCCCTACCCACGATAAGCAGCATCTCAACCCTCTGGATGATTGTTGGATGTGTCACGGGATCAGGTGGTGCTCAGAAGGAAAGAGAGCTGCCAGAGTCTGGTTTTGGAAAAAAGAAAGACCCAATTAAGAATTTTATCTGCATTTAAATTTTTTTTGTTGTTGTTGTTGTGGTGACAACATGAAATCCAGCTGTAAAAATCCAATTTAAAGGAATTTTAGTGTTGGAATTGCAGCTGATCCCACCTCGTGGTGTTTTCCTCTCCGTGCTCACAGCTCAAGGAATAATGGGATTTTAATCAATAAAAGTTGGGATGAGCATCAATGTTTGGGGTTCTCAGTTCCAGGCTCGGAGAGTTCAGCTTTGCTGGGGGATGGGGCTGAGTGTTTCCAGCCTTGAGCAAAGGTTGATTCCTGGAATCCAATTAGGGAAGATTGGCAGCTGGAATTAGACTGAAAAAGAGGATTTTTTTCTCCACGATTTTAGCAAACCCTGGAATTGAAAGTTGTGACTCAGCCCCCAGGTCTCTTAATTTGGATAACAAACTCCAGAGTGGTTTTTAAAGAATACTTGGGTTCTTTGCTTCCATATTTTCCAGTTTCCCCCTTAAATAAAGCTTGGATGTTTGAAGCAGAATTTAAATTAAATTCTAATTCTAAATCAAATTAATTAAAAAAATTTCATACAATTAATTCTAAATTAAAACCCTTTTATTTTGTAATAAATGCAGAAATCCACGGAATTTTCAAAGGTGTGACTGAACTTTATGATTTCCTTATTTTCTTGTTTTAGTTGTGCTCAGTGTGGCACAAATTCCTCTTCCTGATTGTTTCTTCCTCTGAGCAGAGCAAACCCAGTTTTGCTCCTTTAGGCTGAGCTTGCTTTTACTCCAAGCATTTTTTTTAATAATGAAAATCATGGGAATTACAAAATGTGGCTTCCCATCCTTGAGGGGAAGGGAGCATCCAGGATTTGTGAATGTTTGGGATGAAAGGAACGACGAAAGTCGGGGGATTCGCAAAAGATTCCAGAGTTTGTTGGTAAATCATAAATTTGGCATGGGAATCGGTGTTGGATTGTCCCTGATCTCCATGGAAATGGGGTTTGGATAAAGGGTGGGGTGGAAGGGAAGAGAGAGAGGGAGAATGGGATAAAGGGAGATCTCCAGGAATTGGGGTTTGGATAAAGGAGGGGGGGGAAGGGAAGAGGGAGAGGGATAAAGGGATAAAGGGAGATCTCAGCGCTGGCTCCAGCGCCGATCCAGCTGATGGGATGTGCAGGGTCCTGGGGCTCCTCCCGGGATTTGGGGGCACCTTTTTAGGGATGAGTTTTCCCCATCCTGGAGGAAAAAATGATTCTTGTGCTGTTTGTTCATCCAGACCTTCCTGGGATGGGTTGGAGGCTCCGGGTTCTGGGATGGTCTCGATCCCCCTCCAGTCCATGGGAACTTCCCGGCCTCATTCCTGCCCCAGAGCCAGAGCAGGGCTGGCATTCCCAGAAAATTCCCACCTCCCCACGGCCCCTTCTCCAGCCACATCCTGGTTTTCCCACCGAGTATTCCCAACAATCCTCGGGTGGCCCCATCCGGCTGTGGGTGTTTGGGACATCCCAACACCCAGGGACAGAACTCCTGGGGTTCTGGGATCCTACACCCAAATAAATACTCATTTGGAGTTTGGTGAGGGCGGTGCTCTGGAATTACCTTTCCAGATAATTTCAGTGGAATCCATGGGAATGGTTTATTCCTTTTCAGCTCTCCCCCACCTTCAGAACACACCTGCTGCCAAAAAAAAAAAATTCCTTTGAGGTTCAGGAAAAGAAGGTTCTCTCTATTTCCACGTTGTCTGGATTTTCATCTGCGCTTTATTTGTAATTTTTAGCAGGAATAAAAAATATTCCAAGGCTTTCAAGCCCTATTTCAAGGCTTTCTGCTTCCCAGGTTTCTTATTTTCCAAGCCACAAAAGAACGAGGAAGACTCAGGCTGGGTTTCAAAGCTTTTTGCTGAAACCATTTGCATTGGCATCAAATTTAATTCATTGAGCTGAGCTCAAAACCTCCTCAAATCAACTCCTCTCCTGTCTGCAGTGTCCTAATTAATAAAGCTGCTGCCTATTAAAAGAAATCCATTTATTTGAAGGAAGAGAATTACAGTCTTGGCATATTTTTCCCTCAAAATCAATTTGCATTCACTGCTCCTCGGGATAAAGCAACTGTACTTTTAAAGCTCTGGCAGGAGACAACTTCCAGTGGAAAATTCTTTCGGAAACATTTTACTCTGACAGCTTTATTAGCCTTGAATAGAGACTTGAGGCTGGGTTTAAAGTATTGATGGGCTTTAAGCTGCTGCGTGAGCAGAGGCTGCTGAAAGCAATTCCACAAGTCAGTCCCAATATCCTGGAGTTTACAGATTTACTGGAAGTAACTTTTGCCTCCTCTCCATTTTAGATCTTTTCCACCTGTAGGAGACTTCTGTTACTTCAGAGGGACAAAGAATTCAGGAACTGAAAGTTAGGAAGGGAAACATGGTGGGGAAATGTCACTCTCACTTTTCAGCCTTCTGATGTTTTCATTCTTGTGATGGAGTTTCTCACGCTGCTTTTGTAAACATGCACGTGTTTTTCTAACTGTCCTTTTGTTTTTCATTCTTTCTCCTGGGAGGAGAAAGGTTTGATGGACTTTGTCATTGACCAGTGTGGTTGGAGAGGTGGTAACTTCACCTTCCAATCGATGGGCGTTCCCTAAACTCTATATAAATGTGAAAACCAAAATAAAGCTTTTTCTTCTTCTTTGCCTTCACTCAGCTGTGTCTCTGTGTTTCTTGTTGTGTGCTAGAGTAACAGGGAAAAGCTTCAAAGGCAACATTCAAATGTTCCTCGTTCATCCCCATTTTCCATACGTGGATCTGTGATGATCCAGGATTTGTTCACGTGCCGAAAAGTGATGTGGGAAATGGTCCTGGTCCTTCTGCTGGTGGTAGTGGCTGGAATACCGAGGAATCATGGAATGGTTTGGGATGGAAGGGATCTTAAATCCCATCCCATCCCAGCCCTGCTGTGGCAGGGACACCTTCCACCATTCCAGGTGGCTCCAAGCTCCATCCAGCCTGGCCTTGGGCACTTCCAGGGATCCAGGGGCAGCCACAGCTGCTCTGGAAAACCTGTGCCACACTTCCAGCCAGGAATTTCTCCCAAATATCTGATCTACATCTCCCCTCCTTCAGTTTAGGGTGATTCCCCTTGTCCTATCCCTCCATGTCCTTGTGAAAATTCCTTCTCCGCATCACATCCAGCAGAGGGGAAGGGGATGGAGAGTCCCGTGTCCCTCCTTGCAGGGATTTCTGTAAAGAACAAGTGACAGAGTGGAGGAAGTGGCATCAGAGAACCTGCAGATCTCCCCCCAAAAATTCCAGAATATTCCAAGAATTCTGCGCCAGCTCATTCCCACAAACACGCAGAGCCATGTGGACAATTCCCTCAGGGGTCTTTACCCGGAGCAAACCAGCTGTGGCAGAACAACCGTATTTTCACTGCTTGGGAGATCATACAAGAACCATAAAACCAACCCCAAAATAATCCCAAATATTCCAATTCCTCATCCATTTAGTGGGAACAGTTTTATGTGCGGTTTGCATTCATAATCCAGTGAAGGGTAAATACGTTTTTAAAATAAATGCTGCTTTCTAGAACTAAAATGCACCTGAAAGTTCACAAATCTCATTAAAAATGGCTTTTGTGACAGGGAGGAAGTGCCAAGTTCTAAATCTGGCCTGAAATTCCTGAGATTTTATAAATCTTTCCTCCAGGTACCCAGCTCAGTTAAGGCAATCCTTGTTTTCCACACTTTAGTGAGTTTGGAAGGGATAAGAATTCACAATGATGATCCAGTCTTGACCTTGCATGGAAGACTCTGCAGAATTCCATCTCCTGCTTCCTTCCCTGGTGTTGTTCCAGGGACAGAGGAAAATCCCTAAATCATCCAAGGCAGGAAAATCTTTTTAACATCATCTGGTGCAGAAATCTCCAGATCCATCCAGGAGCAAGGACCATCCTTTGGACTGATGTTGCTGAATCCCTTGGGATGCAGGGATGTTATTTATGGATTGCTTTCCTAGGAGCCATAACGGTGCAAATCCTAAATTAGAATATTTCTTATAATAAATATTATCTAATCAATATTAATACTATTTATTATAATAATGATAATATTGGCAAATCCATGTGGGTTAAGGCTGGTGGGATTTCTTATCCATGGTCCATTGGAATTCCTGAAATTTTCAGCTGCTGAGGCTCCATTCCCAGCTGGGATGGAAACACCTTCCCTCCTCCCAGCTCCTGGGATGAATCCTGCTCCTTGCTCCAACTGAGTGACTTCCCACTGCTATTCTCTCACCCCTGTTCCCAGCCTTTCATTCCAGTCCCTCCTTCCTCAGATGGATTAAAGGAATATTTAAAATATTTAACAATTCAGCACTTCACTGCCTCTCAGTCTGGCTGCAGGGAATTTTATTTCTGACCTCTGGAAAGTTTTTTTCCGGACCTTTTGTTCCCTTTTTATGGTTTCCCAGCTATCTTCTTGAAATAAAAGTGCCAGGATTGTGGTCAGGATCTCTGTGGAGCCTTCCCAGTGCTGGAGGCAGGAATAAAATTCCTAATCTAAGGAATTCCTGGATGTGGCACTCAGTGCCAAGGTGAGGATTGGGCACAGCTTGGACTTGATGAGCTCTTTTCCAACCTCNATTGATGAGCTTTTTTCCAACCCCCATGATTCCAACTTTTTTTTTTTTTTTTTTTTTGGGAATGACTTCTCTCCCTTTCCACCCCAGAAAAAATTCTTGGAACCTTTCCCATTTTTCGTGGGCACAGGGAGCCAAAGCTGCTCCAATATTTCAGGAATAATCCCTTTCTCCTGTTCCCTGCTGTCCACTGCAATTAATGCAGCTCAACATCAACCCTTGATGAGCAACCACGACCGTTTTAATGCCTGTAACAAAATTTCCGTCACTTCCACCCAAAGCACCACATTTGTAAGCTTGGAAAAGAATGAAATCAGATTTGTCTGACATGACTTATTTTCCATGGAATGCCGTTGAGTGGAATTAATGATATCCTTATCTTTTAATCCTTACTGATTTCCATATCAGCTTCCTCATTATTTTGCCTGGGACTGAGGGCAGATTAAGCAGCCTGGGAGTTACTTGGATCACCATAGCAGCTCTTTGTTTATTTCTTAAAGTTAAAAATTCTGACTTTTCTGGTCTTCTGGAACCTCTCTTTTTTTTTGTCACACTTATTAAGGCTTAAGAGCAGTGGGGAGAGATTTTATAGAGCAACTTTTTTCCAGTATCCTTGACTGAAATTTATCTGGATTTGCCTAAATTTCCCCTAATGTTGTCTTTTAAAAAATGAGGCTTTTTGATCTGAAAGCTATTTCATCAATGCTTTGGGATATGAGAACCCTGGGATAGTGGGAATTGTCCCCGTCCATGGGTTGGAATGAGAGGAGCTTCGGATCCCTTCCAATCCAAACCATTCCTTGATTCTGTAAATATTCTACGTTTGTGCTTTTCCAAAGCTGCCTTGGGATGTTCTCACCCCACACATGAAGTGTCTGGGACCGCTGGGGGATGTGATCCCTTATCCCACTGCCCATTCCAGGGATTTCCCTGTCTGTGTTGCTGTGGGATTGGGAAAAGTGGCAGAGGGGGAGCATGGAGAGGCGGGAGTGAGGTGTTGGAAAAGCGTGATCCTCTTCCCACGTTCCCACTGGCAATTCCCTTCCTTTCCTTCCCTATGATCCGGCTGTACCAGCCAGAAAAAGCAGGATTTTGTGAGTGGGTGAGGAAACCTTGCTCAGATGATTTAATAAATACTCATTATTGATAATAACATGCTATTAGTCGTTAATTTTAGGGCTTTGTCTCCCTGCATTCTCCGGGATCCAACACTGACAACTTTCTCCTTGATGTAAGTAGGGCATTCCTGGTCCTCTTCCCACTCCATAATTACAAAAATTAAAATAGAGGAAAATTAAAATAGACACAAATTTAATAAAGGTCCCATTTTCCTTTTATTCCCTGGAATTTTCACGTTGATAAATCTGCAACTTGCGTTGTTTATGTGTCACCCAGCCCGGTGGCAGTGACCCACTGGTGGAGTTGAAAGTTCATTAGTTCTGGTAGATTAGACAGCGTTAATTAGCTAAGATTAAACATTCTTTTAAGCCGGCCTAAAGTGGCAGCCTATTAAAGAGCATTTTCTGGTTGTTTGTTAAAGCAGACTGAAGTGACAGCGGAATTATATTTGTCCCATCAAACACAAAGGTCACTTGACGAGCTGGATGTTTCCTGCTTAATTACAACTGGATTATTTCATTGATTAAAATATGAGCTCGTTAAACCCGTGCATGGAGCTAAGAGACATCCAGGAATCCCGGGAAGGCGGGAGAGGGATGGGAAAGAGATGATTGCCTAGGGTAATTCCACTCCTTCCTGCTCAGAGCCTTGGTGTGAATTCCAGCGCTTCCCAATCCCTGGAAGTGTCCAAGGCCAGGGTGGATGGCACTTGGAGCAGCCTGGGATAGGGAAAGGTGTCCCTGCCTGTGGAATGAGATGGGATTGGATGGGATTTAAGGTCCAACTAAAGGTCAGTGATGCCCTAAACAAAGTAAAAACCAAGCAGGATATAAAAATCATGGAATTATTAAGGTTGGAAATGACCTCTAAAATCATCGATGTTGTTAGTTTGGAGAGCATTCTCTTTTTTAAAGGATCAAGGATTTAAGGGAAGGGGACAAAAATGTAATTTTCTCACCTTTTCACTCAAGTTTTTGGGAATTCACTGGCAGAAACAAGCTCCGGGATCCTTGTTTGACCATGATCCATCTGCCGTGCCCCTGGCTCTCCGGGCGTCCGTCTGGAGACTCCAGGTTGGAAGGGACACAGGGTGACACCGGCAGATGGCACGAAGGACTTGTGTCCCATTTATTCCCTTCCCTGCACACGGAGCATTTTTTCGGGATGAAAGGACTTTGCTAAATGAGGGGCAAAGCGGGAGAAACAAACACCGAGGAGCTGCAAAAATCCTGGGAAATCAGGGAGTGAAGATATTCCTCCTCCCTCCATAAAGCCCAGATCCTGTCAGGATAAGGATGGGGATAACAACAGGCGGAGTGAGGGTTGCAAATCCCCTGGGAAAACTCCCAAGGTGCCATGTGGTCACAGGGCAAGCCAGCCATGAAACCACGGGACACATTCCAGGCAGGAAAGGCACAGGGCCACAGAAACGAGAGGAAAAGTGCCAAGGAAAAGCTCAGGAGCAGCGTCGCGGTCGCCTCCACGTCTTCCAGCCTTGGCAGCCCCATCCCTGTTGGAAAAACCATTCCTGCTCTGATTTTGAGGGTGCAAAATGTGACAGTCAGAGCTGGGAGATCGTCCTGCCAAAAGCTGCTTCCTCTCCTGGGATGCAGGGACACGTTGGAAAACACCTTGGAACAGTGGAGGTTTGAAGTTTTTATGGGAAAAGCTGGAAGCCTCCGAGGTTTCAGGCAGATCTTTCTGTTGTTGTGTCCTTGCCATAAAATCGAGTGTCAAAGGAGAAATCCTATTCTATTTAACAGCCCCAGTGAAATCCATATTTATTGATCTGGGGCTGGAGATGTTAAAATGCATAAAAAAGGGAAGATTTACGGGGTTTGCTGTGCTGGCCTTTCCTTACAGACACTCATTAAAGGTTCTTCCCTCCCAGGGCGTGATTCTCCTGTCATCTCTCAAATCCTGCCTTCCTTCTGCTCTAAGTCCCAGAATTTATGGCTCTAACTCCCTCCAAACCCCAAAATCCTCTGGCTCTCAGGGTTTTTATTCCCGTGGATTTATGGGCATTGACACCCAGGAGCTGCAGGACAGATCAAAGGCTCCTGATCCCGCAGCGCTGGCTCTGCCCATTCCTTTCAGTCACAGGCCCTGTGCCCTCTCCCAAGGTGAAGGAATTCTGCATCCAGGACAATCCACAGCTCCCTGTTCCTTCATCTCTTCCCAAGTTTGTGCCTCAGGGACTCAGCTCTGACCCCATTTGGGGTCTTGCCACAAATCCAGGCTGGGAAGAGAATGGATGGGGATCGGCCCTGGGAAGGATTTGGGAGGTGCTGGTGAGGGACAGGGAGATTCCAGAGAGGCCATGGAGCTGCTCCAAGGGCTGGAGCCAGGCTGGGAGAGCTGGGAATGTTCCCCTGGAGAGGAGAAGCTCCAGGGAGAGCTCAGAGCCCCTGGCAGGGCCTGAAGGGGCTCCAGGAGAGCTGGAGAGGGACTGGGGACAAGGGATGGAGGGACAGGACACAGGGAATGGCTTCCCACTGCCAGAGGGCAGGGATGGATGGGATATTGGGAATTGGGAATTCCTGGCTGGGCTGGAACTGCCAGAGCAGCTGTGGCTGCCCCTCACGCCTGTGGCATTCCCAGGATTGGCATTTGGAAGTGCCTGATATCCACATTTCCCTCTGTTCCTACAGACCCATCAGGGATCTGCCTTGTCTTACTCGGTGTTCCTGTGTTCTCCAAAGCTGGATGACAGAATTCCTTCTTGTTTTATTCAGCTCAGTGATGAATAAAGGATCACATCTGATGAGTACACGACACCTCCAGAGCAGCATTTCCTTTCCTTCCCTTTGTTCCTTCGGATACTTTTCCTTTGATTCCGACAGCAAATGAATTAATGATGAATCCCAGCTCTGCCAGGCTGGGATTGGGGTGTGACTGATTTATAACAGGGAATTCTGCTCCCAACCCCTCCCTGTGTCAACCTAGAGGCATTCCCAAAGTTTTTCCCACATTTCTGCGGGCAGATGGTGTTTTCCAAGGTGGAAGTGTGTCTTGGAACAATTGGAATTTTCTTTTCTGAGTCAGTGCAAGTGGCTGCTGGGGAGACAATGGAAAGGCATATCCTGGATTTCACCATCGGAATAAACAGTTTGGAAATGGAAGACATCCCTGGGAAAGAAGTCTGGAGTGGGAAGGAGAAATTAAAGATATTAAAGAAAATATTCAGATATTAAAGAAAAATCCCACAATGTTAGGTTTGGAAAAAACCTTAAAGCCCATCATGGAATGGATGGGATGGAAGGGACCTTAAATCCCATCCAGTGCCACCCCTGCCATGGGCAGGGACAACTTCCATTATCCCAGAGTGCTCCAAA
Source organism: Leptocoma aspasia (assembly GCA_013399835.1). Taxonomy (NCBI): domain Eukaryota; kingdom Metazoa; phylum Chordata; class Aves; order Passeriformes; family Nectariniidae; genus Leptocoma; species Leptocoma aspasia. Next base: position 32,723 of record VXAX01003619.1, read on the forward strand.
CCCCGCCCAACCTGGACTTGGACATTTCCAGGGATCCAGGGGCAGCCACAGCTGCTCTGGGAATTCCATTCCAGGGCCTCCTCACCCTTACAGTCAAGAATTCCTTTAAAACAATCAAATTAAAAAGAATTCCTAAAAATAGTAAAATCAGGCTCAAAAACAAGCTTTAAAAATTCCCAAGTCCAGCAGAAAAAGAACCTAATTATTTATTTAAAGGTGTCTTCTAGGATCTGGAAGCTGCTGTAGGAATTCTGGATATTTGGGGCAGTGTGGCCTTCATGGAATTGGGATGACAGCTCTGTACATCCCAGCAGTAGCAACGGATTTGTATTCAGGCAGAAAGTTTGGCAGATACATTAATTTGGAAGCTCCTTGCGAGGATGATCCAGTATTTACTCTGGAATGACTGAAAAGGCTCCAAGTGGAACTCTAATCCATTAAACACCTCTTGAACGATGTTGTTATAAATCCCAATGATCCCTGACATGCCAGGCTGCAAATGAAGACTTCCAGGCAGGAGAAAGCCGAGGCTGGAGTTGGGATGCAGCGCAGTGGATTTGGCAGGGACAGGGGAATTGCTGGGATTTGCATGGAATAACACAAGGAAGAGGCTTCTGAAGGGAATTTGTTTGCATTGGAGATACCCTGACCCATGGAACAGCGGGACACCTCCCACTGTCCCAGGCTGCTCCCAGCCCCAGTGTCCAGCCTGGCCTTGGGCACTGCCAGGGATCCAGGGGCAGCCACAGCTGCTCTGGGAATTCCAGCCCAGCCAGGAATTCCCAGTTCCCAATATCCCCCACAAATCTCCCCTCTTCCAGTTTGAAGCCATCCCCTGTCACTCCAGTGTAGCACTGTGCCCCTGTTAATGGGGTGGGTGACCAAATCACAAGGGAAT
>VXAX01003621.1:0-21529 GCA_013399835.1 Leptocoma aspasia
GAAATCTGTGAATTTCAGTAATAAAGGTTCACTGACCCGTGCTCAGGTTTGCTGTTCCTGTTCTGCTCCTTTTTCCCTGCAGACCAGTTCTTGCGAGCCACTGGTGCAGCGTGGGCACTGCCAGCTGCCCCCTGCCTTTTCCCTGCTGCTGGGCACTGACATGATCCAGTGGGGATCAACAAGGGAGCATCTCCACAGTTTCTACTCTGCACCTCTGTGTTGGTTTTGGCTGGGGTAGAGTTAATTTTGTTCCCAGGCGCTGTTATGTGGCTGTGTTTTTGACCTGTGCTGAACTCAGGGCTGATGATACAGAGATGTTTTTGTTATTGCTGAACAGGGCTTGCACAAAACCAAGGCCTTTCCTGTTATTCTTACTGTCACACTGGTGAGGGGACTGGGGGTGCATAGGAGGGGACACAGCCAGGACAGGTGACCCAAACTCACCCAAGGGATATTCCAGACCATATGGCATCAGGCTCAGTGTATAAAATGGGGGAAGAAGGAAGCAGGAGACATTTGGAGTGATGGCATTTGTCCTCCCAAGTCACTGTGATGTGCGATGGGACCCTGCTGTGCCTGAGGTGCTGAACACCAGCCCAGCCTTGGGGAGCAGGGTATTAATTCCTTATTTTGCTTTGCTTGTGTGTGCAGCCTTTGCTTTCCCTGTTAAACTGTCCTTACCTCAATGCACAAGTTTTCCAGCTTTTACCCTTCTGATTCTCAGGACCATGGCAGTGTGCTCCCCACTGGTCACACTGTGGCTCACACAAATCTCCTGCTTTCCTTCTGTTTCGCTGCTGTGAAAGCCAGTGCCTATGTGGCCTTTCCTGGGATGTGCTTGGCAAACACTGGAGCACAGATGCCAAGCTCTGGAATGCTTTTTCCAGGACTGATGAATGGCAGTGTAGCTTTCCGGCTGGCTGGATTTCTTCGTACTGCTCCTGGTTGGCCCACATCTGGCTGTCAAAACTACTGAAGGAGTTGCCAACAGGACTGGTGTGAGGATTAGTCTGGGTTACTTGTGCTAGCCTTCAGGATGCTGTGATCTTTCAATTTCCCTTTCTCAAAAGGAAAAAAACAAATAAAATACGAAAATTTGTTCAATAGATCTGTTTCATATCTTACCACATGTCAACAAGAGCTCTTATGGAATGAAACACTCAACATAGTCAAATTTATGTTTTCTGTCCAGAGTATGAAGCTTGGTAGGTTTTATAACACAATTCAGTTGAGTTTTACTTCTGCTTTTACTTATATTTACTTTCACTTGGAAACATCAGAACACTGCATAATTGCAGTACAGTGTGGCCTAAGTAATCCATGAATTTATGGAACATGCCACCAGACTTTACAACTTTACATCCCTGAGTTGTGGATCAGATGGGATACATTCTCCTTAAGCATCACGACAGTTTCTATTTAAAGGAAAAAGTAACCATATATTTATTTTCTCTAGAGATCAGCCATTTGCTTTTACCACTCAGCATTCACACAATGTTGACCTGTTCCAGGCCAAGTCAGAAATTTTAAATCAAAGTGCTGTCTTTGGTATGAAGTAATGGGGTTTGGTTTTAATTTTTTTTTAGGTTGGTGTTTGCTGTTTTTTTTTATTCATGAGTGCACACGGAAATTCCTGTACATGAAAGAGCAGTTTATATCTTAATCTTTCCAAAAGGACAGTCACACAAAGCAAAACAAATGTTCATTAAGTTCTGAAGGAGAAAAGGGTAAGTATTTCACATAGCATTTTCTGTTTCTAGAATGGTGTCAATAAGTCTGACTGTAATGATTGGTTCTCCTCTTCTGGAGATTTCACACCCTTAGAAAAAGACAGATCCCTGCAGAATAATTTATATCTACACAATTGTGGATCCTTTGGGGCTATTTCTACTGGCGGCTAATGGAATAGTGAAATACCAGGAACACAGAATTTACTAATTGGTTCTTTGGGCAGTCAGATCATAAAGGAAAATACAGACAAAGGTAATAAATCCATAATGGAAAGCTGGACAAGGACACCAAGCCTCATGGCTTCATTTCCCTGTCTCTTGAAGCTGGAAGTTTCTCTTCTTTCTTCCCCTGCTGACCAGGTGGCAAAATCTGTTCCAGAATCAGTGACAGGATCTTTTCAGTTCATGGGTCTAGAATTGGAGCAAGGCAGGAAAGCCAAAGGTTCTTAAAAAAAACCCCAAAAACCAAAAACCCCAAAAAACAAAACAAAACAAACCCCAAAAAAACCCCACCAAAAACAAGCAGTGAAGAGTAGAAAAAAATGGTCTTCATTTGCTACTAGATGTGCCTGGGAGAGGTGAATGCTTATTTTGTGTCAGCTCAATGAGGAATTGTGCCAAAATCAGAGTACTTTGGAGGATACTTTGGAGTTCAGCCTATTTCCTGTTGTGTGTCGCTGAAATGGACACATCTGAGAGTACCGACTATGGCATTAGCAGGCAGATAAAAACAAAGACAGATAAAATTAACTTTGCCTGTAATCTGTAACAATTGCAGAGTCTGTAAGATTTACAAATGACAATAAGAGATGGAAATTTAATGAGCAAATATATAGTCTACAAGGAATGTAAGACTCAGAGATCACAGATAATAAATATGGGTGGTTGTTCACAATATGTGCACCTGATGGGTCTGTCTTCTGCTCTTTGGATTGTTTTTGTTTGGGTTTTTTTTCTTTTTTCAAGATAGCTGAACACAAGATGGCTGGCTGAGAGAAATGGAAATTATCTTGCCTTCTTACTTTCATACCTACAACAGATAGTGGGGAAAAATAAGAAAAAAAAAAAAAAGGGGGGGGGGCAAGAAAAATGCCANATTTACAAATGACAATAAGAGATGGAAATTTAATGAGCAAATATATAGTCTACAAGGAATGTAAGACTCAGAGATCACAGATAATAAATATGGGTGGTTGTTCACAATATGTGCACCTGATGGGTCTGTCTTCTGCTCTTTGGATTGTTTTTGTTTGGGTTTTTTTTCTTTTTTCAAGATAGCTGAACACAAGATGGCTGGCTGAGAGAAATGGAAATTATCTTGCCTTCTTACTTTCATACCTACAACAGATAGTGGGGAAAAATAAGAAAAAAAAAAAAAGGGGGCGAGCAAGAAATATGCCAGATGAGGTTCTAGTATGCTAACGTGAAGGAAACTGCAACAAGTGTTGACGTTTTGGCATTCAGAACCTGCTTTTACAGTGGTCTACGCGGTGGAACGTGAACGTCCTTCACTCTCTCCTAGTGGAATATTCGCTGTGAAGTGTAAATGAAGACCAAAGAGTTTTTCTCTACGTTAGCTTGCGAAATCGTCTGGATTTGTGTTTAAATAGGTTGGCAACCCGGTCTTTCCCAGCCAGACCCACCCCGGCATTCCCTGACATTCCACAGGGTGCCACCGCGTCATGTGACGGGCGGGACGGACGCCTCAGGGGAACAGGTCCTGGCAGCTGCACGGGCGTCCCAAACAACTCCCCCGGGGCAGGGAGGGATGGAAGGGCACCCCGCCGAGCTCGGAGCAGAGTTTCGCTGCGTTTCGGTTCCGCTTCCCGGCTCAGTGACGGGCGGAACGCAGCGGGACCCGGCGGAGACCGGCAGCGCACGCAGCTGCCAGGACCTACCAAGGCGCTGCTGCGCATGTGCGCCCTGCGCTTTTTCGCCTCATCCGCCACATCTTTCTCCTCGTCCTTTTCCTGATCTTTTTCCTCCTTTTCCTCTTTTTCCCATTCCTGCTCCTCTGCCACTGCGGCCATGGGGAAGCTGAACGTGGTGATGCTGCGGTACCTGTCCCGGGAGCAGTTCAGGGTGCTGACCGCGGTGAGCGGGCACGGGCAGCAGGGCCGGGCCGGGCCGGGCGGGCGATGTCGCAGCCGGCGGCGGGAGGGGCCCGCCTGTGGTGCCTCCCCTGGGGCTCCGTGCTGGCCTGTTCTGGGGAGAGCCCGGTTCGGGCCCGTATTTGCTTCGGCCACCCGGCTGGGGGGATCGGGAGGCACAGGGAGTTCTTGGGGATGCTTGGGGGTTCTCTGGGCATGCCAGGGAGAGTCCCTGAGGATGCCCGAGTGGTCGCAGACCCATCATGGTGAGGCAGCATCCCCAGCGGTCTCTGCTCCCCGTGACTGGGACTGAAATCTAATTGGCCACTCGTGTCGTGGCTGGCACTGAAGAACTTCTCCGGGTGGGTTGTACATAAGCTGCCGAGTAGCAGTGAAGCAAATGGAAAGGTTTGTTAAGTCTTAAAACATAGAAGGTTAAGTCTTAAAATCTGGAGTTTTTAAAAATTGCCTGTTTGAAAAGGAATTTTACTCTTGCGCAGGATCTGATACTTCATTGTTGAACATAGGGCTGACAGATCTGTTTTTAACTACTCTTTTAGGTGGAAATGGGCATGAAGAACCATGAAATAGTTCCTGCTAGCTTAATTGCTTCCATTGCCAACCTTAAACATGGTGGCTGTAATAAAATTTTGAGAGAGTTGGCGAAGCACAAACTTCTGGCTTACGAACGAACTAAAAGTGAGTTTGAATTTTGTGTTGGACTCCTTTTCTTATCCTGTCCCCAGTGCCTCACAGTGGTTGCCTGCCCAACAGGTTGGGATGCAGCAGTGCCCAGATTGTTTGCTTTGCCTTCTCTTGGACTCAGCCTGGAAATGTGGGTTTGTGCAGCACCAGATGCTGTGTCTGCTTGTACCTTTAGAAGTGAGAGGCAGAAGAAAGATGAGTAGTTAACTTTCTTTTTTGCTCAGAATAAGGTAAAAAGAATCATCACTTGAAGCAGTGTTCAAGTGCATGTAGGAATCAACCCAAATGAGTGATATCCTCACAGTTCTGGAACAGAGTGAACAATCCTTGGACATTTCACTGCCTCAGGAGCAGCTGCTAAAGCAGATTTATTATCTGTCATATGGCAAAGTTGTGCAGGCCCTTCCCCATTCCCTTCAGCCTTTTAGTTGGATTTGGCCCTGTGAACACAGCAGGGACATCTGTGGGAAATACCTCTCCCTTTTGTCCCAGTGCTTCAGAGGATTGAGGTTTCCTCCAGTCCAATTTAAACATCTTCACCATTCAATCAAATGGGGCTGATAAGAGCCAAGGGGTGAAATATTACTTGGGTGTTATGTACTTTAAGAACCAAGAAACAAAACTGAATTGATACTTACTTTAAATGTGATGTCTGCATAATAAGGAGTGAAGTGTATTTTATTTTTACCCAGCTGTCCAGGGTTATCGGTTAACTAATGCAGGATATGATTACCTGGCTCTGAAAACTCTCTCTTCCCGACAAGTCATCAGTTCTGTGGGGAACCAGATGGGTGTTGGCAAAGAATCAGGTAAACTAAAATAACATTTTTTATAATTTTTGAAAGCAAACACATCTGTAATATTGCAAATATTTTGCTAGAAACTAGGGGAGTTTTCCTCTGGATAGGCAGATCAGTTAATCTGCCAAACACCAAGAGGTATTTGAACATAACATGTTCAAAGCTCTGTGAGGCTTCTGCCTACATTTGAGTGGTTTTTTACAACAGTGTAATTGCATTTTGTCCATTTTGTCTGTTTCTTAGTTCATTATTTAAAAAGGTACTTTGCAGCCAGGTGCTGCTTGTGTTGTGCTTTCTGAAGTGTTTCAATCCATTTAACAAAAAGATAATTTCAGCTTTTTCATCCCACTTAAAAGTAAGGTAGTAAAGTAAAATAGGCTCAAAACTATTGGAACACAGTCTTGGTTCCTCTTATGTTCATGTAGTTTGACACAGAATGTGACTTTTGTAATTGGAGAAGGGGATTGTTTGGGACAAATGCTAGAAATTAAGTTGAGGTATTAGTTAATACTTTAAATTAAGAGTCTGGTCCCTTGAGTTGTCTGTCCATTCATTAGGAAGGAGACGCTCTTCCAGGATTTGGTTAAGAATGCCAGAACACTGAAGGATACTTCAGATCCCATCAGCATTTCTTCTATTGGACTACCATGAACTCTTTAACAGTAATTTCTTCATGTTCAAAGCTCTGATACACACTGTGTAGTTAGCTGCCTTAGCTAGAACTTGGGAGTCAGAAAGGGTGAGGAGTGAGGTAACAAACTTTCACTGCACTTTTTCAGCTGGCTTGTTAGATATCATTAATTTCTTAAGTCTGTGCTGTTACGTATTTACTAGATATTTATATTGTTGCCAATGAAGATGAGCAGCAGTTTGCACTGAAGTTGCACCGGCTGGGAAGAACCTCCTTCCGAAACCTGAAAAACAAACGTGACTACCACAAGCACAGGCACAAAATGTCCTGGCTGTATTTGTCCCGGATAGCAGCAATGAAGGAGTTTGCCTACATGAAGGTAGGTGGCCACTCACACAGTGCCAGCAGTGATGGGTCAGGCTGGAAGATGCCTCTCAGGCTGTCTTTTGATCAGTTTGTGCTCTCAGTACTGGTAGGATTTATGCTTCATTTTTTCTCTCCCCTCATGGACTTAAAGTATACATTTCAGAAAATTTCAATGCAACATGCTTTGTTCACTTCCCAGTGCCGAAATTAAACTTTCCCATTGAAATCATACGGAACAGATTCAGGTGTTATGAGAGAATTTGAAATTAATGATGTTATTTATGGATAGATAATCTATATATCACCAGTTCTGCAGTTTTTCCTTTAAAATTTATTGCATAAACTAGGAAGCAGCTGTCATTTCTTAAAATTAACCTGGTTTATATTTTACCAAGCTTTCACTTGTTGCTGTGCTGTTGAGGGAAATCTTTCAGATCAAAACGGGTGTCTTGATCTAAAAAGGCACACTTAGTCCTGCACTGTGAGAAAAGATTTCATTCTCGGGCATATACTGCTACTCTTGAATTCTGTGGTTTTTTACCTGTGGCTTTAAAAAAACACATATTGTATAGTGATGAAAGATGATAGCTGAAAACTAATTATTAATAAAAACCTAGTTTTCATTTTTCCTTTTGTGTTATTCAAGAGTAATATATACATGAAACGATTTTCTTGTTCTTGTAAAAAAGAGCCATGATGAATTGTCTCAGTGGCCTCCACAGAGAGAAAGAACTAACACCATCATTTAGACCTCTGTATTGGTCCAGGTGGTCCAACTGATAAAACCTTATGTGGTCAGAACTTGTAGGAATGTAATTGTGGGGGTCAGTTTCCCTGAGCAGAGGATTGGGGGAGGTTTAGTTGAGTGCTGGAAAGCAGTATTAGCTGACTTGTGTGCTGAAAAGCAGTAATACTTAAGTAACCAAAACTGTATTTATGTTGCTTTAACTTGGAACTCTCTAGAAAAGTTCACTGGTAACAACAGAATGAGTAGGAACAGAATGAACCCATAAAAAAGTTGAGTGGATCCAGTGAATGACTAAATTTGTGCTAGAAAAGGCAAACAGGAGAGCTTCAAAATATTATGACCTACCTTTGTTTAATCTTAAGTGTGGTATAATGCTGATTACTATTGTTTAGGAATGAACTTGTGTTCACATACACAAACAAACACATACTTGTGTTTACAGCAGATGAGCATAGATTGACTAATCAGGCAGGAGTGCGTTGGCAGCAGCTTAGTGTGAAATTCTTTCCTAATGCCAAGCACCCCATTTCCAGTTATCTGCTACTGATTCCACAGGCTAGTGTACCAGATAAGATTCAGTAATTTCTCCAGTCTGTTGTGGTTTTCTTCCAGATGCATGATAATTAAACTGTAGGCAGTGTACTCAGTGTCTAAACTTCTGAATTTTATTGTCTTTGCAGTGAGAGTTCCAATGCCTGTGAAGCTGTTTTCCTTCTTAGGCATGTGATTTGGGCAATATATGCTGCTATCACAGTGATACATACTGATTATATTAGATGTGGGTTTGTCAATATATGTAATGTTTCCTTAATTATTTAATTCTAATTTTTCAATGTGTTGTCTCTTTCCAGGCTTTGCATGACAGAGAATTTCCTGTTCCAAAGCCCATAGACTACAATAGGCATGCAGTTGTTATGGAACTTGTTGATGGATATCCTTTGTAAGTAGTAGAGCTTGAATTCTCTGTGTTACAGAGACCCTGACAACTTTAGGAAAAGTAACAGGGTTAGGGCTTTTCCTTGTTTTCTACACAGAAATTGCACATTCTGTATGTTACTTCGTATCTAGAGTATTAATATCCCTCATGTTCTGAGCTCCACTTTGTGATCCTTGCTCTGTTAATACAGGTGAGTTTGTAACTCACTTCTGCACTGTTTGTATAGACTACCATGTATAATCTGGTTTTGCACCTTTGAGAAAGATTATTTTGCTTGAGTTTTCCAACCTCTGAAAACATGAAATATTAAGGTTTGTAGGTGAAGGGTTGGTTTAGTTTTGAATGCAAAAGGCCTGTCTCTTTCATACAATAACCCAGATCTAATCCAGAGATTTAAAGTGTCTAGTTACAGAGCAAACTGGTCCATTCTCTTGTATAGGATTCAAGATCTTAAGTTTCATCAAAAGGGAATTAATTCCAAAGTAAAACAGTTGAAGAATAATGTGGAAAAGACGTCATTATGTTCTGTCTTCCCACCCTCATTTGTTAAATAATTTCACATCCGTTGTGTAAACAGAACATTTCAAATTCCTTGTGACAGTCTGCAGTGGAAATTTAGTTTTTCTTCTTTTCCTAACATAATCTAGAAAATCTGATTTTGTAAAAGAAAATGCTGCAGGCCATTTGAATTTCAGTAAGAAGATTTAGCTCCTACTGACACGATAAGATTACGTAACACAGGAGGAACATAGAAGTTTGCTAGTCCATTATTTACATAAGGCATTATGACACCAGTGCTCAGTGAGAGACAATGAGTGTGAGTTCAGATGTTGTTTAGCCTGGATATAAAGGATGTATTTTCTCCTCTTGAGCACAGAGAGGCAGTGGCACAAGTTGCTTGGGAAGGTTTCACTGTCTCTTTCCATTTCTGGAAGTTTTCTATCCCAACTATACAGAGACCTGAACACTCTGGTCTGGTCTCAGATTTGAGTCAGCTTTCAGGAGGATGCTGGGCCAGAGACCTGAGGGCCCTTTTAATTTGAATTACTCTGGCATTCTGTCAGATGTATTTTGTATACTTTATCTATATTGTTAAATTAAGTCTTTTAAGGTTCAGATTATTTCATTTTACTTAACTTTTCAGGTGCCAGGTGCGCCAAATGGAAGATCCTGCTGCTGTCTACAGTGAATTAATGGACCTGATTGTAAAACTTGCCAATCATGGTCTGATCCATGGGGATTTCAATGAGTTTAATCTCATCTTGGATAATAATGACCATGCCACTTTGATTGATTTCCCTCAGATGATGTCAACATCACATGCAAATGCTGAATGGTAAGTTTAGATCTAAAGGTGTTTTCCTGGTGAATCTGACAAATGCTCATGGTAGCAAACAGTCAACCATGACTTGTTTCCCTAAGTCTTCTCCTGAATCTTTTTCTTTTTCTGCCATTGTTGTGGTGCAGCACAAGTAATGTTCCAAACAAAGAATGAGTAGAAATGTCTCTGCAGAATAATATGTGATTAATTGCTTCTCAGAGATAATAATATTGTTTGGTTAAAAAAACGCTCAGAAATGAACTGTATCCAGTTTCTCTTCCTAGCCTTTTGGCTTGAGATCACTAATAGAAATAATTTTCAAAGAAAACCATGTAGGGTAAATGCTGCTCATTGCAGTAGACTTCACTGAATTTTTGTTTGTACAATTCTGTATTTTTACAGGTATTTTAATAGAGATGTTAACTGTATTAAGGAGTTCTTCAAGAAACGCTTCAACTATGAGAGTGAGCTCTTCCCAACCTTCAAAGACATCAGGTAGAAATGACCAGATGAATTTGAGTTCTACTTGTGGCACTAGTGTTGGTTTTCTGAGAAAAGTGGATTCCGGTGAGAGGTGCCTGTGGGAGAAATAAAAAAAATAGGCCTGATTATGTAATTTTAAGTTGTATTTTTCTCATTTCTGTTGTGCTTTCTTTAAAGTTACTGTACGTGTTTTTCAAGTGTGCTTTAAAATCCTCTGGTGCCTTCCTTGTCTTCTTGCAACCAAGGAGGAGAGGTCACCCTGAAAGCTTGGTCCAAATGGTGAATGTCCAGGAAATTTTAACAGTGATGCAAAATTCTAATATATTGAGGATTAAATTGGGGTTTTTGTTTTAAAATTATTTTTAAAATGCTTGTAAATAGACTGATTGCCTTTTTAGGAATTACTACATTTAAACTTTTCTTCCTGAAGTCTGTTGCTCCTTCTGAAAAGTAAACTTATTTTTCACTCATTTTAAGACTAAAACTGTTACCATGAAAATGGTTTTATTTCGTCCTGAGCACATTTCCTAAGGAGTTCCACACTTTAATCAGCCTTTGTATGTCAGACCCTTTATTATTTTGTTTGCTTAAGCATGATTTGAACTTAAATCCAAATGTTACTCCTGCTAAAGTAAAACAATTTCCTGTAAAAAAAAACCAAACCATAAATACAGGTTATGGAGATGGAATCATCCTCTGGAGGAGTTTTCTTCTCTTGGATTACATTCTAAGTTAGTATTTTACCTAAAGCTCAGTGCCATCGTGTATTTTGCGTGTTTCAACAGAGTGTATCTTTTTTGTTAATAGTGTGGGTAATTTTAGTCTAGCTTTGTTAGCATTTTAAAGCCAAAATGTAGTATATTGGTAATTTGGCTTAATACATTTTGCATATTAAAAGAAAACATTCCTCTTTCACAGGAGAGAGTGTTCTCTTGATAAAGAGATTGCTGCCAGTGGCTATGCAAAGGAGATGCAGGAAGATGGTGAACTGCTTTACCCCACAGGTTCTGACGAGGATGACAATACAGAGCTGTTAGAACTTGCAGAGAGTGCTGAGAAAGAGCTCAACTTCTTCAGCAAAAATGAGCAAAACAGCGAAGACTTCACATGTGAAGTGGGTGATTTCTCTGAAAGCAGAGCCTCTGACAGCGCCGCAAGCAGCAGTGAGGAAGAGGCTGAAGCAGCTGAAAGCAGTGAAAATACACAAAGGCTAAATATGGCAGAGTTGAGTTCAGCCTTGGAAAAAGCTGAAGGGCCAGCTGTGCCTTGCAAGTCCAGTGAAGATGCAGAGAGTTCTGCAATTACTTCTTTTAAGGGCAAAAGATTAACTGAATATGCTGCTGAACTGGAAGGTCAGGCAGGTCAAGGAGGGTGCTATGAGGCTAAGGAGAACGAAGATGAGTGCCCTGAGCTGGTCAGCTCACCAGTTTTAAATGAGGAATTCGGTCATTACAGGTAAAGATCCACATTTACTGTCTAGGAGTGTAGCCCTTCCCTTGCCCCCAAAAATGGAAATGTGTCAAGTAGCTCAAGAAGGACTGCTCTTCAGCTGCCCTTATTTAAACTGAAGACTAAAATTCAATTTATTTTGAAAATATAGCAGTAAATACCCTTCCTATTGGTGCTATGGTTGTCCAGCTCTATTGTGGGTCTAATGAGAATTTAAAGAGCAACCTATTCTCTGTGGTGGATTTTTCCCCTTTTTCTTCATTTCAGCTAATATTGATAAGAAGTAGTTCTGGATGTTAAAATACTACTTCTAAATAGCTTTCTTGAGGAAGTTTATAATTCAGATACTTTGTGTCAAAGGCAAATGTTCCTTTGCTGAGTTGAGGCAGCTGCTCACTCAGCTGAAGTTATCAAGAACAAGCTCCTTGGAGTGTTTTATTTAAATATATATAAAAATAAATATATAAATATATATATATATAAATATATTGTACTGTATGTTGTTCTGGCTTTTAATTCCTTTCCTGACATACTTAGAAATTCCTGCTTGCCTTCAGACTAACCCCTTGTGTGTGAAATTCTGTTTTTTGAGTTTGCCAGCCCACCATGCATGTGGATGCAGAGATCATACTCTTCCTCATTTGCTTTTGCTTTTCAGTTAAATATTGTCAAAATGTTGCGCAGGATCTGAAGTGTTTTAGCAGCTTGAGGTTTCTCTTCTTGTGCTCGATATTCACATGGCCGTTGGGCAACAAATTATTCCTTTCACAAAGTGCCTGTCTTGAACAACCAGTGTTAATGTTTAAAATTTGCATATTCTGCGAATTTTTTGTGAGTTTTCAAGTTGTAGCCCAGAAAGTGAAGACTCAAACAGGGTGCTCATAAAGGCAAAGGTGTGTTTATCTTGCTAGTGAAATACATTGATTTATGTATTTCAGTAATGAAGAGTGTATTGTTCCCATTGCTGGGCACAGAACAAGGACCAAGAGCATCACATCAGTCAGAAGTGTTGGGAGCTGTTCAACCATTCCTCCGGTAAATACTATTTTGTTACGTTGTCACCTAGTTTACTCTCAGACCACCTTAAATTGCACAGAGCCCTTAGCACCTGTTTCTGAAATTGTTCTCTGGCATTCATCGTCTTTAAAAACAGTTACCATCTACCTCTCCAGTGTGCATCTCCCTTCCCACAGAAAAATAGGACGGATACTGATGTAATTGTTTACAGGGAGTGATTTCCAGCACTTCCCTTCATATTTTGCTTTTTGGTCTCTTGCTGAAGCTCCATATCAACACTAGCAACTCTCATTTACCCAATAACTAATTTATATTCATATATGGTAATGCACTAACAGCATCGGTTCATCCATTTCTGTTGCTAGCCACAATTAATATTTTTGATTTTGAATGTGGATACTTGAGTCTAGATTTAATTTTGCTTTTCTCACCTCTCTTAGAGATTTCTTCACATCCTTTTTTGAAAGATTTCTGTGAACTCACCTTCAACAGTGATCTCTTTGGCAATTTGAATTTGACCTTCTGAATTACACAAATCAGGACATTTTCAGCAGAATTTAATCCTGCTGAAAAAGAATCCTTTTCTTCAACCCCAGAGTAGTCAGTAGGTGATATGTCTACTTGGCATCAGGAACTTTGGAATGCATGTAGGTTGTGATGATGGAAAGACTGATGAGTCTTTCCACCAAGTGCTGCAGTTCAGCAATAGAATTTGGTGAATTTAATTAGTTCACATGTCATAATGGTATCTGACTTGCAGAATTTATTTTAGCAGGTTTCCATCAAGATATTATTCCACCACGATGAAATAAATGAAAATAATTTGATTTCTCTTTTTCTGCCAAGAAAAAATATGCAAGTGTGCTCTTGGCATCAGTGTGGCAATTTGAGCTGGGACCATGCCAAATCTACAAAGTCATGGCTTCGTTTTTGTTGTGGACAGATACTGCCATCACAATGGAGAGCAAAGCTCAGAATGAGCCACAAGTGCAAATAACAGATGAAATTTCATAGAACTACTCCAGTTTGATGGAATGGGAAAACTGGAAGAGGAATTGTAAATCACTAATTCCCCATCTCTCTTAGCCACACTTGTGTTACAGAGTTGTTTTCTGTTGGAATCAGTCATATTTTGTAATCTAAACTTAAGAATAACCAGGGTGCTAAAAAAACCACCACAAACCAAATAATTACTGCTGGGCATGGAATGTTCTGCAATATTATCAGCTTTTACATTTTTCTGTAGGGCCTGTGTTCTGCACTGAGAGGTATGGGTCTTTTAGCATCTCAGTAAGGAACACACTTGAAGTTTAACTTTAAAATTTAAAAAGTTATTTCAAATGCTATTTATTATAATGAAGACTATCAGAAGACAAAAGCACAGATAACCCCATACCCCTTTAGGTGTTGTGCGTCCTGAGGGTGTAGCACACACACAGCACTCCATGCAGACCTTGTCCATAGCAGAGAATCTCCTTTTTCAGTCAGCTGAGCTGTTTTATTTTGTCAAAGGGAAACAACTCTGTTCATTTCTATAGTCAAGGTGAACATCTTGAATCATGAATGTTCATGCTGGTCCTGAAAAAGTTCTGTTGTCATGTCATGTCATATCTTACTGCTAAATGATTAAAGAAGTTTTGATGACAAACTGTGTATTTGTTTGTAGGAGCTGGTGAAACAGAAGATAAAGCGTCAGCTGACCAAGCAGCAAAAGTCTGCTCTGAAGCAACGGCTGCAAAAAGGGGAGGCAAATATTTACACCAAACAACGTCGAGAAAATATGCACAACATTAAGTCAAGCTTGGATGCAGCCAATTTCTGGGGATAATTTATTAAAGCTCCCATGGAACATGAGGAATGTATACAGCTGAAAGGATCATGCTAATTTACCAATAAACCCTTTTATGTAAAGGAGCAATCTCTGCTATGCAAACCAGATGTTTTTCTGGGAGTAAATAAATCTCATTCTCATTCCTGTGACTTTGACTGGGAGGTTGTGGGTTGTGTTTCTAGTCAAAACTGTTGACTGTAATTTACATTATAGCAGTAGTATTGATTACGATTATGACAGGAATTTCCAGTAGTGTTTTGTCATAACTGAATTTTGGTGTGTTTGTTGTGCAGAGGCACAAAAAGCCTTTTTGCTTTTCTTCAGTTGTAAATGCACAATTATTTACATCAATGTAAAATAGAAATAGTTTTTGCTAAGTTAGTCAGATGTGACATTACTTTCTTTTAACTTTTCTTCAAAAACTTGGGGATTTAGTCAGATGTAACAAAACTTGGTTTCATTGGCTGAAATAAGCACTTAGTGCAGGATGTGCCTTGTCTGTTGGAGCTTAGAAACATAAATAAGAGAAATCATTAAAATATTTATTGTCACAAGCACATTTTGATGTCCTGTTCTACAAAACAATACTGAAGCACAAAAAACCCCTACTGCTGTTCAACTAATTTATTCTGAAGGTAAAAGTAACTTACAGTAGACATGAAAAGTTAATCATAAAATAATCATAAAATACAACTGACAAAGATCTATAAAAGCAGTATTCAGCAGTCATTTAGAAATCTCTCAGTATTTTGCTTGCCAGAGAGTTCATATGTCATTTCCATTAATATTTCTGTTCTAATCATCAGTACTGGCAGAGCTGACCAACAGGAGTTTAGTCTCATTTCTGCATCCATTCTGATCTGTTTTGGAGTTGTTTGGTTGATGTTTTGTTGTTGGTTTTTTTTTAAATATTCAGTGTCTTCACATGACCTGGACAGTACTCAGTAGGCAGGAAACCCCAAAACAGTAAAAAACCCCTAGAATACAACCCCTGCAGACACAGTGCTCATTCTTACACCAAGAGCCCTTCACAAACACCAGAGCATTTATCTTCTTAGTCACCATAAGCAGACACTGCTTCTGTTTTACATGAAGTAACCGGAAGTGATGTAACCTGGCGGTTTGGGGTGTTAAATGTGAAAAACCCAATTTCTCATTTTCGGTGGTACTCACTGGCACTGAATATCCTCACCTGTGGCTCCCCGTTCCCTTCACTCTACCGACGACCAGGGTGCAGCGGCGGCTCTCTGCACGAGGGACGCTGGCACAGCCGCATGGCCATCAAAGCTCACAGCCCACGATGCCGGTCGCTGCTATTGCCGTGTCCCCTGCTGCGGCCGGGCGGACCGGGGAAGGCAGAAGGAGTTTCCGCGGCCGAAGCCTTTCCCCGCGGAGGAGCCGAGCCGTGCCCCTCCTCGGCTGCCCGCCCGCCGCCCCTTCCCGTCCGGATTGCCGCGGGGTGGGGAGGCGGCGGTGGCTCTGGGCTGCCTGGCGAGGCCACAGCAGCCGCATCCGCTGGCACTCCGCGCTCCGGCAGGAGCGGGCGGCACCTTCGCCTGCCGCGCCCCGGGAGCACGGGGCCGAGAGTGCTTCCATCGGCTCCGCGGGCGAGGACAGCAGGACGAGCTCCACGGGTAGGGACGAGCTGCGCTCTCAGCCTGAAACCCCTTCCCTGCCTCCTTTTCGGTCCCCCGGCGTCTCCCCACCCAGAGCCTCTTCCCTGCTGCCGCCCGCTCCCTCCCGCACCGGGGGACTTGGTGCGTGCTCCCAGTACATCTTCCACCGCTCCTCTGTATGGCTAAGGAGGGATGTTTGACAAGATATAACATTGGCAGTGAATCCTCTATGTTCTTCCTCTCTCAGAAGCTGCATCCTCAGGCTTGTTTGCTCCGTAATTCCTCTCAAAGAGGCAGTGTTCTAGTGATCTCTGTTTTCTGGAGGTTCTAAATGCAGGGAAGGGAGAGTGAGCAGTTTGTAAATGATAGATAAGCATAGATGACAGATATTTGTCTTTCCAAACAATGGAAAGCAAAGTGCTAGCAGAACTCTAAAACAGCCTTGTTCCTATATGATTTAATTGTAATAGATATTTAGATTAAGTATTATTACAGCAATATTAAATACATTCCTACTACAGTTATGACTTTTCATGGTCTTTTGAAGATGAAGAAAACCATGATGTTTTTTAGGAAATACCTCCTTCATGACACTGGTTTCAAAAGCCAGTTGCTGACCTTTTTCTAGACGGGTCTTTATAGGGATTTTTTTGTTGTTGTTGTTATTTAACCACTACCTTAAATTATCCACTAATATCTTATGAAGGAATCTTTCAGGTGTCTTTTTCTAAGGCCATAAATCTCTGGCTTCAGAGATGCAACTCCTTTCTAAAAACATTAATCTCTCTGCTGTCACAATATGCAGCCATGTAGCCTGCATTTTCATCTCTGCGCTGCTCTCCCTCCTGAGTAATCCTGTCATGTTGGGGTGAGACACAGAGGAACCTGCTCCTGTTATCCTCACTATACCTTCAGTGCAGGTGTGTATTTCCGCAGTGTATCGTCCCCCAAGTTCTGACTCTGTGTTACTCTGAATCTGAAGTTTTCTTCATAGGACTGACAGTAAGTGACCTTTTTGAGTGAACTAAAATTTTGCCTTTCATCTGCTTCAAGTCTTTCGTGTTGTGCCTCCTCTTTGCATCTGAAATATAAAACCTCATATATTTTGCTGGGCATAGACAGACTTTTGAGTTTGTTTCACCCTTCATGCCTTGTAAAATAAATGACAGAAAGAATATAAAAGAATAATCCTAGTTATTTTTTTACCTCATTTCAGTTAAACTGATGGATCGTATTTTAATGTGACTGTTTAGATATCTATCATACTACCAGAGGTATCATGTACCTAACTTACGCTTAGCAATCTGAAGCCCATAAAGTTTCCTGCCTTCTGAATATTTGTAGGACGCAATATCCACAGTAAATTGAAAGTTTAAGAGAGGCCTCTCAGCTAAACCAAAGAGAGGTAAAAACAAAAGGTATCAATAGAAGAGATAGATACTTTCTAGTATTGAAATTGTATCATTATATCAGAAACTGTAGCATGTTTTCTTTCTTGAAAAACTTTTTTTTTTTTTAAATCTTGGCTAATTGAAAGCCGGAGATCATGAACATTAAAATAGTCCTCAGATGGTGCAATTTAGAATTTAATCTTGGATTCACAAAGTGGAGAATTCCTTTCTTATTGACTATTATTTGACTGCTGTGAGCACATATGACATGCAAACTTAGGCATGTGTGTGAAAAGATGTTCCCTCTCCATGTTAGAGTTGAGTATAATGCATCATAAGCAGAGTAAAGCTATGTTTTTATCTCCTTTAAAAACACACTGTGTGTGCCACTAAGAATAAGTGGATTTAATTATTTCTGCCTAGAGAATAATGTCACTTAATTTATATTAACATGTCTTAGCTAATGAAAACTTTCATAATGCTACTATCTTACAATATAAAGCAATACAAATGTTTTTTAAACCACAGATTTTCACACTAGTAAAACAGAAATAATTTTCTTCTGTTTTATTTTCTGAAACAGTAACTTTTAAAGCCGTTTTCCTCTGCTGTAATTGTCTGTAATTTTTTTTAATATTTATGGCATTGCACCCCAAAGATGTAATTTTATTCCTTGGTAGTGTTATGCTTTTGCAATACCCTTCTGGCTGCATTGCCAGTCCTCTACCTGAAGTTACTCATTGTCTAAATCAAACCTATAACTGACCCAAAGCCATAGTGACTTGTGATACAAGCCTATTTCTAAAATACAACACAATAACAAGCAATATTTTTTCAGTACTTTCTGTTAAGATTTTGTTGGTACTTTAAAAATACAACTCTGTGATGTCTTTCATTCTATCTTCTCACACTTTACACTTCCAGAATTTAAAAAAAGACAAATACTGGAAGATGTATAGAATGTATTGGGAGAGAAAGGGGTGGGAGTTGCCTATAAAAGAAGTAAAAGAAACCTAACATGGATACTTGTAACAAGTCCGATTTTACTGATATTTCATGGAACAATTTCTATTTATTTCAGCTGGATTAACTAAAGCCTCCCATGGAGGAAAGGAAAAGCTCCTGAATGTATAGGACATGCTTTTGCTTCAGTATTTTATTTTTAGTAGTAAGTGCAGAATTTTGCTATAACTTGGTATGAAAATTTTAGAAAAAAAGCAATACAGCAGTGTCACATGGAGTCAAAAAATTCTGTAAGTTAAAATAAAAAGTCGAGGGGAGAGTTTTGCTGAACAGACAAATTGGAACTGAGATACTCACTACTAATCTGCAAGGAAATATAAAATCTTAATATTTCTGTGTCAAACTGATCCTTGTTGAGAAAGGTGGGGTGGAGAGTTTAATTCCAACAAAAGGAGAAAAGAATGGTAAATTTGTGAGTCATACATAGGCAGAAGCTGCAACAATGCTAGAAAGCATGACTGCACAGAGGAAAACTGTGCAGAACAAAATAAAAGGTTTGTGATGGATCTCAGGCAAGGGCAGGCAGGGATGCTAAAAAAAAACTGACACGTGAAGACTATTAGGAATTCAAGAAATAGTTGTTCTTTTGTCATATTCAATACCTAAGGACAAGTTAATTCTGTACCAGAATTCTCACCTGCTTTTACTTCTGTTAAAACAGTCCCATAGCAGTTTAAATCACCAGATCTATTTTGGAACAGCACTGAAGATGAAAAGCACATGGAAAGCCAGTACTAGAGTGCAATATATGTATCTGCAGGCAGTTTTTGCAGGTGGCAGCAGTCCTTGGCAATGAAAAGAGAAATGACACTGAAATGCTGGGCCTGCAGGAACTGTAAGCAATTCAACAGGAAGGCAGGTTCTTGCAGAGAGGTGTCTGCACAAAAACGACAGTAGAGCCCACAGAGGTTGTGCAGACTCCATTCCTGGAGGGTTCCAAGACCAGACAAAGATCTGAGTGACCTGGCCTGTCCTTGTAGCTCATCCTGCTCTAAGGAGAAGATTGAAATAAGTGACCTTCTGAGGTCTGTCCCAACCTGAACTTTTCTAAGATTCTTCCCATTGAGTTCCGATTTTCAGGTTTCCCTTCCCCTGACTCCTCCCCAAGGCACAAACTGATATTACTCAAATTATGCATAATCATATCCCAATCCACCAGACAATTCCCTAAGGAATTAATTTCAAAATTTAGTTTAGATTATGCATGTGGTGTGATACATCTTGAGAAAAGACTTGGAACTATTATTAGAGGAGATTATAACTGCTTAAAACATAAAATACAAATACATTGTGTATTTCAGAAAAATCCAGTGGCTTGTTTGGGTTTTTTACCCTTTTTTCTTGTCCAAACAAAAATGGAAAGTCAGTAAAATTATGATAGAGAACCAGAACATACAGAATGAGAGCATGGATACAAGAAAATGTGCTCATCAGACTAAGAACTAACAGAGGGAACCAAAACAGAGGAATAGACGAGAAGCAGGGCACAATCTTCAAGCTGTGAGAGAAAAAGACGAATACTAACAAAGGCATGCCTAGAACACTTAAGGCAACAAAACGATCTCAGGAGAAAGAATTCTAAGAGCATTGCAGAACTACACAAAATGTATTAAAAAAACCTCCACTTTTAGAATTACAGTATGTTTTTGAGGAACCACCAGCACTCTGCCTTCACAAGAGATTTCATTCCCTTCTCCATCCCCAGATTCAACTGCTGTCTAGAAGGGCTCAAAGACAAGGGATCCACTGAAAGGGGGAGCCTGCTGTTACATCCCATTTGGCTGCCTCTTTATAACCTTTCCAATTTTAATGACAGCACAAAACAGCTTTGAAAAAATATATCCCTTAATATCCCATAATATCCCTTAAATTAACACTGTAAATACAATGGTTTACATTTGTGTAACTAGTAAATAACACAATTTTTCTTCAATGACAAAAATACTTTCATTCAGTTCTATTAGGAAAAGGTCATCTCTGAAGACTTACTGTTTATCAGTGAGTTTATCTCACATCTAAGACTGACAGAAAATCCACTTTCATATTCATTTTGCCCTGCTAATAAGAAAAAGTATTTGGTATTTTAGAAAAATCAACATCCTTGTGGACGATTTGTAAAGAGAATGACCTTGTTAAGTACTTCTAAGTTTATTATGGAGGAAGATGGATCAGTTAAGGGATCTAACTAGGCTGACTGCTGGCTAAAGCTCCACAGCATTTTCTCAATCAACTGGACGAAGTTTTGGTGAATGGAATAAGGAAAAAGGCACAGACAGAACATTTTATCATCAGCATCCACACACTGGTAAAATACTTAAAAATTTGAAGGCAGAGTAGGTCCTCATATTGCACTGTAATGAACAACACATATATTTTCTTCAGTGACACACTGCTCCAGACCAATCCATGACCATGCATATTCCCATAAACACCTCTGATGATCTTAACTCTCTCACATATTAGTGACTTTTAGCAGGTCGGAGCAAGCAGCTCCCCAAGAATAAACACAAGATGTAAGGCTTTAATTCAGGAAACAGAGACAACTATAATCAACTGGAAAACTTTTATTTAAGTAACGAGGTAAAATTAAGACCTATTTCACCAAGCAGACTTTGTGCAGGAAGAGTCAAACAGCCAGTGGGAAAAACAGCAGAATTAAGGAGCAAAAATTGTAGGAAGTGACAGCCTTCTCCAAACTTGCTTCAACTTTGCATAAGTAACTGAAAAAACAGCACCCAAAAACCCCTTCAGTACTATGCCCATGTCCACTGCAAAGCCATTTTAGTTAATAAAAGTAATTCCCCAACACTGAAAGTGCGTCTTAGATATCATGCATCTCTCTCACCTACCTGGTATGCTTGCACAGAAGCACCAGTACTAGTGTATATCAAGAAGGGAATAATTTCAGTAATAACACCTTGAAGGCAAAAGCCTGTAGAACTATCATCAAGGACTTCTGACACTGGTGAGGTGCTGTCCTCTGAATTACCTATTTATCTCCTTTGGCTTCATGTCTCTTACCAGAAGAGCTAAAGCACATGCACTTAGTGGGGACTGTGATGTAAAAATTTAGGAAAGGAAGACCCCCTTGCTTTCCAGGTTATCAAAAGATGTATTGGGCCCAGAGGTGTCTACATCTTCCCCTCCTTAGTCTGTCAGAGTCCCTGGGAGACCTTCACAGATAATAGTTTAGAGTTAACAGTGCAGCACTCTAAGTCTGCATTAGAATTCTCACCAACACAGATGCACAAAAGTTGCAGCATTAAGAGTGGGCACGTTCCCAATTTCAGAGACATAAACAGTGTGGTTTACTGATCATTGTGACAGAATAAGGGTAAAAAACTGTCCTTGATAAATACTGATATGAGAAAGTGTTGGGATGGATGAAAGT
>VXAX01003623.1:0-22084 GCA_013399835.1 Leptocoma aspasia
GGGGCTGGGATTCGGGATCGGGGTAGGATTAGCGGTAGGGAGTAGGGCAGAGCCGGGGATATCGCGGTACGGGCGGTGGCGGGGCGTCCGCGCCACTGGCGCACGGAGGGAGGGAGGGAGCAGCGATGGTGGAGCTGGTGATGGAGTTGCTGGGGAGCAGGACGGGATGGGACGGGGCAGCCTTCGGGCGAGGGAAGGGGGAAGTCTCGGTCCGTGCCGGCCCCGCTGTGCGGCCTGGTCTCAGTTTCTCGAAAGGGAAAACTTCGCCGGGACGCTCCCGCCCTCGTCCCGGGGCCCTCCCCCTCCGCGGGCCTGCGCCCGGGTGGCTCCCGCAGTAACCCTCCCGTCCCTTGTCGCCGCCGTCCCCCTCCGCAGGGCACTATGAACGAGGAGCAGTTCGTGAGCATCGACTTGGACGATGACAACATCTGCAGCGTCTGCAAGCTGGGCACCGAGAAGGAAACGCTCTCCTTCTGCCACGTCTGTTTCGAGCTGAACATCGAAGGTAAGATTGGGAGCAGGAGCCTTCCTTGGCCAGCCCGGCCGGGGGGTGAACGCACCGCCGGCTCCTCCGAAAGCTTCCATCGAGTTGCGGGTTTGGAAACGTCTGTCTGTAGAAAGTTTTAAATCAGTTTGTTTTCTAGCTCGTTTCTGGTAAAGGTGGGTGCTGCTCCTCCAGACGTGAAGGTGAGCCCCCTCTTTCCAGAGCGTCTGAAATGCCCTGATGCTTATTCCATCGCCTGGCCTCTGATGTTAAACTTGGGATCTGATTCACGCTCTGCCTTTATTCAGCGGGTTTGGTCGATAATTAGAGGGGATCTATGTATAAAGCAGGCTTAAGATGCAAATTTTGTAGCATAATATTCAGGGTGTTTGGAAGCAGATCACTCTGCTTTCACTAGATCTGCTCAGGGGAATGGAATTTTTGTTTTCATATTTTCTTTTTGAAATTACGGAAGAAGTTTCAAAAATTCTTTTTGTTTTCATAAAATGTTGGCATGTGTAATATGATGAAACAGGGTTCTTTATCAAAGCTTCCTAAAGTCAGCAGATTGTTAAGTAGGAATTTTTGCCATCTTTTAAAAGATTAATCTTGTGGAACCATTTTGGCCTCCAGAATCTATACCATTAAAATTTTAGACCTGTTTTGGTAAAGAATTTCACCATCTTGTTGCTTTTCTTCATGCATGAATGAGCACTGGATTATCTTTGTCCCTTTTTAAGTCAAATTGCTGTCTTTGGAGCAACAAAGTAACTTCTTCCCCTTACATAGAGTAGTCTTCACCAGTTTTATGTAGATATGACTACCCAGAATAATTTATGTTGCTGTGAGGCAATTGAATATAAAGATCTCAACAGTGCTATGTGATTAGTCCCATCATTTCTGTTATCATTTCTTGGTAACAGATAGTAGACATTTGTTGCTAGTAGAGGCAATGTATTTCAATCTAAACACTACTTTGATACTTCAGAAGTAATTGCCAAGTTTTTTGCTTTTGTTTAGAAGAGACATGCCTGTACTTGCACTTTTTGTTAAAACTCAAGAGCAGCTGTCTAACCTAAGACAACCTGCCAGTCTGAGTTTTCTTATTGCTTTAGAATATTAGGTTTAGGCTTCTCAATATGGAGAGAGGATGTTGCTCTCTCTAGGTTTTAAAAACATACTGACACAATGAGAATTAAGTGCTTCCATTACATTACTAATCTAGTTTTGTTTTGAAAGTGTTGAAAGTGATAGAACACATTAAAAAATTGCTGGATGGTTTCTGTGCTCTGTTGTTTGAGATAAGCTGTGGATTTGTCAAAGCTGCTTGTTATGGCTGTGACTTTACAAAGTGATCATGTGTTTTAAGTGGAATAGGTTTGGGATTTTTTGCTCTAAATAGCCTTGATAGTAGGAAAGACTTAATCTGTGCAAAGCTTTGCATAATCTTATAAATTTCCAGTTAATTTTAAAAGGAGGTTGTTTGGAATAAAATAGTGATAAAAGGTCCCCTGAAATTACATGGGCCATTGCAATTCTTTTATTTTGCATATTAAAAGTATACATATCTTTGATCATGTTAACATCAAAATGCCTCAATTTCTGATAGTGTCTCTTTTGTGTGCCACTTTGAAAAGATGTACTGTTACTGCTCATAGGGAGGGGAGGCTTAAAGGTGGCAGAGGCTGTCAGTGACTTTTTATACAGAGTCATTGTAAGGCTTTTTAGCTGAACTGCTGCGTGAGTCAGCTCTTTACCATACCTATGGTCACTCTTTTCCTACTTTTGACATATCTCTACATTCCTGTATTTTTTTGTAACAAAGACTGATTTTTATGCACCTAAAATAAGTCTTTTGGCAGCCCTAGGTAAAGCATGAACTGGGTAATTCACTAAAGCACAATGTTGTACTGGATGTTTTCTTACTGACCTCCTGGTTATGTTTCAGTGGAGTTCAGATGCATTAGAACTTGTTGAACAGAATCAGCTGCAAGTTGCATGAACTCTTGTAGATGTGTTATCCAACACTTAACAAATGAGTGTCAATCTTGCCGATAGTTTGTCTTTTTATTTAGCATCATATTTAAAACTGTCAGCAATTAAAACCCATACATATATTAAGTATTTCAGGAAGTGAACTAGGCAATTCTAAAAAGATACTCGTGCAACAGCTAAGACAGGCTTGCTCATTTTTGGTGTTGATGTGCATGTGGAAGTGCTCCCTCAGAGAAGCAGGAAATAGCTGCTGTTGGAGAGCAGGCAGGCTATTAGTCACAGCTCAGCATCTTGCAGAATGCTTGAGTACTCCCACTGTTTGCAGCACCCTGTAAAGTTCCATGTGTTAAGTGCTGTCTGACTTAATTGGAATGTATGGCACCTCTTAGATCTTTCCTGACCATGCAGTCTGCACCAGGAGCTGCATTAGGATAGAAAGGAGCATTACAGATGGAGCATTACACTGCAAGGGCAAGCAGTGGGCTTGGCAATCTTAGGTTTGCAGTTGGACTCAATGATCTTGAAGGTCTTTTCTGACCTAAATATACTTCTGATTTGTGAGTCTAGGTATGAAATTCTGGAAGTAGGCTTCCCAGCTTTCTTGTTTTAGCAGGGCGTCATATTAACAAAACTGCTGAGGACAATTCTGGTTCCCCTCATGCCAGCAGCATCTGACTGCTTAAACCTGGACATGGCAAATCCATGTGCAGGGATGCAGCTGAACCCTTGAAACAGTTTTTCAAGTGTTTATGAACAAAATACTAGAGAAATGTAATTTACTTAGCTGCACTTAATTACAGTGTAATCTAGTGACGGTGAATCTTTGCATCTCCTGGCATCTCTGAGTTCGGCAGCTGTACAGGTTTGCCTGTGTCTCGATGGTGATGATGTTGATTGGCTTGGGTGAGTAAGAGGATGAATTAGAAATGGGGGACTTGGAGACCATCTCTAATAATGACGCATTTCTGGGTTAGTGTTATGACACGGCTCAGCCCTTGCTTTCCTGACATTGGAGTGTTTATTTGTAACCTTTATTATGTTTGGGCAGTATCTTAGTAATGTTACGTAACTGGGGGCAAAATTGTGTTTCTCTTACAGTCCTTTATAAAGAATACTGCTCTACAGAAAGCTTAATCTGTGGTCTGTCTTGATTAAATAACTGTTGAATTTCTGAATAAGGAAGTCAGTTACTCTGTCATAAAACCTTTGGTTTTTATCAGATATCAGGTCTCCATCATGATTTTTCTAATAGCAGATTTTTAGTATTTTAGTGAAATAAACTGTGATTATGCTTCTTACTAAGTTCAGTTAATTCACAGAAACTGCTGATTTGAGTGTAACTGGGAGATCATCTGTGGTGTCTGTCCCAGACTTTATTCAGGAGTGATACATACGGATTATAGGATGTATTTCTTAGAAGCTGACTGAAAGAGTCATGGCAAGGGGAGAAGAAAAGAGAATGTGGGCACTGGAATAACTAAAGCCAATATGCAGGTTTGAACTTAACCCTGTTAAATGTCATCAGTCTTTCTTGAACAAGGAAAGAGGAACACGCTCAGGAGAGTTCAGTAGTTCTGGTCTTCAGTCTCAAAGGGGTGAGAGCAGTGTTGTCTCTGGAAAGGGCAGTATTTTTTTCCTGTTGCACTGGCTCATCCGGCTCACTTAGTTTGAGGATTCACACTCAGGGAAGCTGAGTGTACTAAGCTACACATAAATACTTCTGTTGCCAAACTAGCTTTTGTCTGAAGGTTCACAGTCAGATAGTATAACACAACAGAATATTAATGTGCTTCTTAAAGTTTAAAATATGCAAAGTACTTACATGTGAAATACTAAACATTTTGAAAAATGAAGCTGATTGTGGACAGTGTTTTTAAAGTTCTACATGGGGTTTAGAATATCCTGGTGGGGAGGATCTGCTAGACTTTGATGTTGGGTTTTGTTTGCCTTGTGCAGATGAAGCGAACATCAGAGTAGGTGCTTTTCTGAGTAGGTGTCACAGTAGTAATCAGTGGATTGAAACAGGAAATGTTTTAAATTCATATGTGACTGGTTTGCATAAGCCAGGAAATCACGTGTTGTGCGTTAGTTGAAACAAAGTTTTTCTTTTTAATTTCATTGGAATATGAGAAAATGATTAACTGAACTCTGCTAGCAGAGATACAGTACTAAACAAATTTGCAGTGATACCTCAAGGGTGGGGAGAAATGCATGAAAACTCAAAAATACACTCTTTTGTATGTATAAAAACTGTCTGTAAATGTATACATCAACAAAACAAAATCCACTGCCTGAATATGGTGTTTTGAAACTCCAGTTGTAGCATTTCCAAGCTGTGGATGCTCCATCCCTAGAAGTGTTTTAATGACAGGTGATATGAAGCTCTGAGCAACGTGGTCTATGGAAGGTGTCCCTACCCATGGCAAAGGGCTGGAATGAGATGATCTTTAGGTCCCTTCCAACCCAAACCAGTCTGTGGCTCTGTGTGACCGTGTATCCCGTGTCTCACCCCTCACACAGCAGCAGCCAGAGGGTCCTGCCTGTGGTGAGGCTTAGAGGTGTTCAGATTTCTTCCCATGGGAAGGCATTGCACAAGGCAGCTGTGTCCTGGGGTCCTCTGGACACATGTGGAAATCCCAGCTTCAAGATCTTAATACTTGAATGTTTCTGTTTGAACATCAAACTTGGAAGTCTATAATAATTATGACTTACCTTTACATTACTTTACATAGTGTATCTGTCTTTAACTGGGTTTATGCTGGTATTTCTTAATGCAGAATTATTTAAAAACCTGCATTTCCTCACATTCAAGAGTTGTAATGGAGACAAAAGGTAATAGAAGTGGAAAATGTGATTGTTCGAGATGATTTTACTCTTTTGCTTGTCCAGTGCTGCTAACTACAATAACATCTTGGAGAATGCTGGCTGACAAGCAAACTGGCTCACTTCCATTTCTGTTTAGAGCTGAACAGCAAATGACAGTTTCCATCCCAGGTCCTGTAATATAAGAGACAGTGTAAGTACTGGGCACCCATTCCCCTGATTTATGTTGAAGTAGTTAGGTTTCCACAGTCCTTTAAAGTGCTGATAGACTCAGCTTTTGAGGCAATTTCAGCATCAGGTTAGTACATTGCAGTCTCCAGGCTGAGACAAGGATGTTATAAATAAGTCTGTTGTACCACATAGGTTTTTTCCTGTTAAGGTCTATAAAATCTTGTGTAATATCCTCATTCTGTGTTCATTAAAAAAAAAAAAAANTTTTTCAGTGTTAATGAAATGATAAACAGTAAAATAGATTATTCTGGCAATGAAAGTTAAAAATTTCCATCGTTGCCCTTTAGACTAGACAGATGAGGACTTGTTTCAAGGTAGCATTTGCAGGCCAGGGGTATGACTCATTTCTGCAAACTTGAATGGACATGTGAAATTAGCTGCAATTTCCACTAAAGCTCTTAACTACAAATTCAAGTCTGAACATGATTGGAGATGCTATTCTTTCTCTGAATGCTGTACAAGTACCACTGAGTAATGTCAAGCTGTGTAGCTGGTTCAGTAAGTACATTTTTGCATTCTTAATGTGTAAATTTGGGAGGTTTCTCCATGCAGACCAGATAATTGAGTATTTATGTTACCTGGCATCATCCAGACTACAGAAATACCAGCTCATGACTTCCACTCTCTTCTAGGGCTATTCAACCGATTTTCTTACAAAGTATGTGACATAATATTTTCTGTAGTGAAGTTTTCATCAGAATGCATTGCTTCATTTAATACAGTAGCAAGCTCTTCTTAGCAAAGTAGTTTATAAGGAACACAATTTTTGAAAATATATTTAAGGGGCCAGCTGGATCTCTGTTCTGTCTGATATCTTTGCTCTGTGCTAAAATACAAATGAGCTGATAGAATTGAAGTGGGAGGGGATTTGTGTGCACACTTGATGTATGGAAAGTACTGGCATTATCATATGAAAGCAAGGAGAGAACTTTAATTTATGAATAAGATAATATCTAGTCTTTACAAAGTGTCTGGTTTTAGAAGTTAATGAATGGCACTGGCATTTTCCTTCTAGCCAGTCTAATAAATCATAAGATTTAACTCTCAAATGAGATTGCATGTATACCCTTAAAAATAGCAGTTGGCTTTACATCTTGTCAGGCAGATGTACTGGAGATACACATCTCTAATGATCCTGCTTTTCAATGTTGCCGGAATTGTACGGCTGAAGAATATCAGGTTTTTGTCATTTAGACGTGTGGATAATTTGTTGCCTTAGATTATCATGGGCTGCTTTTGTTTCATGCATTTTGAACAGGCCTTGGGATCTGCTTTTCTGGGAACCCCCCTCTTTCAGCACTCTTGGTAGACAGCCTATGCAGCAGTGGCTTAAAATAGATAGACATGAACATTTTATGTCTTGTGAAGCCTTCCTGTCTGCTGCAGGTCTTGGCCCTGCACACGAGGTAAGCCCCACTGGAGCTCATCTGATCTTTGTGTTCCTAGTGGACACTCACAGATGTCCAGGAGCTATTCCATGAGCTGGCTGAACATCCCTGTTCACAGAGTGCTCCTGAGGTGGACAGCTGAGGGGAGCAGCAGCTGGAACATCTAGGAACACACAGTGAAGGCCAGGGCTCTGAAAGTGGGCAGCCACAGGCAAGGGTTCTTGCTTACTCCAGGATTAAAGGAGAAGAGCAGAGGTGTCTGTCACAAATCTCCCTGGAGTTCACTGTTTCAGATGAGGTGAACTGTGCCTGAGAAGCATTTCTTCACTGGCTGTGAAGGCAGGTCTCCACAGCTAACCCAAACTGGAGACAGAAGAGATGGTCAGGTATAAATCTTACCCATAAGTACTTTTAAATTCTTTAAAGAGGCTTAAAGTAACTAATGGTCTAGTGCAATCTTATCATTGACTATTCATGTATCTACAAGTATTCCTGTTAATTTTAGTTCATCTTAAATTCAGGGGGAATTTTCCACTTCAGCTCCTATTCACCATTGCAAAAACAATTAGTTCACAGCATTACATCAGAAAATGCTAAGAAGGGAATGCAGACTTTCTTTAATGTTATTTCCAACTGATGGATCTGAAAGACCAAGTAAGAAGTTTGGTTGGTTGTTTTTTTTAAAAATACCAAACAAATGAAAAAAAAACACTGTTGAAGATAAGCAGGCTAATGATCGCTGATTTTTTTTTCCTATGGAAACATTTGTGAAGGGATGTGGAATAATCTTGGTATTCAAGAACATTAGTTTTGAATTGGACTTGTTGATTACTATTAGAATCTCCAAATAAGACAACTCTTCTAGCTAGTTTTATATAAACATGAGCAAACATTTCACTTTAGTTCTGCGTCTTTATAATGAAGAAGAGTTATACATAGTTCTCAGTGAATCAGTTGCAAAGGCAGAAATAAAGTCTTTGTAGGTTCTTACCCTCAAAAAAGCCAGAAATCAAAAAACTTTAATATGATGGAAACTCATTTACTTTGAAGTACAAATGCCTTAAAATGAGGTAGAATTTATTGAGATGGGATTGCTCACCTGGTTATCTGGTAAATATTCTCCCTGCTCTCAGCTACTTTACAGTTATGAATAAATAGAAGTTACAAAAATGTGTATTAAACTGCATGAGTTACTAGAATCAGAAACAAATAATGGATTGTAAGCACTTACATTGCTTTATGATTTGTCTGGAGGTTTGGCATCAGCCTGTGAATCATGTGCACTTGAGGAAAGATCTCTGGCATGAGATTGTTTCCTAATAGCATTTGTGCTGCCTTAAGTTTTTTAGATATGGTCTTCTAGGTATTAGTGAATTTTGTGAGATTTTTTTTCCCTGAAGATTAAACTTTTCTTCTCTTGGTGGTTGTTGGGTGTTTGTTTTTTTTTTTTTTTAGGTTTTTTTTTTGTTTGTTTTGGTTTGGGGTTTTTTGTGGGTTTTTTTTTTCTTTTTGAAGGGTTTTTTCCTTCTCTGAAAAAATAAATATGAAGCTTAGGGCGTACTTGGACATAGTCTGCAATCTTGTTTTTGGAAAGTAAGACAAGGAGCAAATACCTGCAGATGGGGAAGTAGGAGCGGGAAGTTGATGGTTTTATGATTGCAGACTGGAAGAACCAGACAAAAAGTAAGAAAGATTGAGGTTGATATTGGCAAACAGAAATGTGGAGATGGAACTGAAACCCTGTGAAAGTCCCCAGAACTCACAATAGCTATTTATCAAAATTACAGTATTGCTTCTTGTTTTGTACAGAAATCTTGCCATGCTTTATTCATCTCTTGGTGTCTAGTGTTGAATAAAGCAATAAAACTGAATCATCTTTTATATATCACTTGGTACACGCCAGCTCACCAGATTGTAGCTTTTTCTGCAGTTGTGATGAAGGGAAAAATATGAAGTAATCTGAGTGGAGTATGAAGTCTTCCTGAAAAGAAATGGACATCTTTTCTGCCTCATAAAGCTGATGGCATTGCCCACAGCAGAAGGATTTGTTCCAAAGAACCGTACCCTTAGTTGCTGTAATTCTGGTATGTGGTTGCTAGTTCATGCTGGCACAGCAGCTGCTGTCCCTGCTCAGCTCTTCCAGAAGGTTATGGCTGATGTTCTCTGCATAGGAAAGGACTAATTGTCACCTTAGGACAAAAGAGAGATTGATGGTTGTTTCAGTTTTGTGTGTAATTGTTACAGTAAAAATCCAAGCCAGTTATGTGAAAGCTGAATCAGATCTGTTAGCAGTTCTCTGCAAAACTGGTTTGGGTTTGAACATTTTCAGTTCTTTATTTAAGATTACTTAGATAGGACCCCCTTGGGGGTTTTGCAGTGCAATAGGAGAAGGGCTAGGATGTAAATGCTGATCTTGTTACTGGAAGTGTTTCGAAATAACCTGCCCTGTGCTCAGGAAGGCCCTGTGCTCAGGCCAATGTGTGGCATATAAATAGCAAAGCTTAAACTCTTGAAGTAGCATGGTTTTTTTCTTCTGTAATAATTGCTCATTTCAGGCACCCTATTACTGAGTTCAGATAAAACAGATCTCTTAGAGCAGCATGCCTCTAGAATGGGAAAATTAGCAATGTTCAGAACTCTTAAAAGATAAATTCATCAGAAGGAAAGACTTGAATAACCTTGAGCTTAAGACTTGGACATAATTCAGTTGGGGCTTCATGAAGTCATGCTGGACTTGTTCTTTCTTCGTGTAACAATTTGTGTGTTGGCTATTTTGTGTGGTCTCATGCTCCTCTCCTACTGGACAAGTAACATTTATTCTCATTGAAATAAGGAAGCAGGCTCAAAAGAATTTCTTTTTTTAAGTGATACGGTCGGTATTCTGTCATTTGTTGTGTGGGTGTGTTTGTTAGGTGGGTTCCTGAGCATTATTGTATGGAAGATTGTGCAAAACATGGTTTTCAGCCCATTGATTATTTTCTGTAAGTAAAAGAAAGCACTATGAGCAGCAGCAAAGTAGAATGTTGAAGAATCATCTGGGTAAAGCAAATAACATTGAACAAATCTCCCTGGTTTTCTAGGGTTTGTAGCATTGTGAATATATTTGCCTTATAATTTCACTTGACAGTTTGCTTTCCCTTGATGGCTTAAAGACTTAAAGTTTCCATCATGCTACTTGAGTTAAGCAGGCTTGCTCTATTTGAATGGTGTTGATAAGTCATGAAAACAAATGACTTGTCTTTCTTGTTTTCAATAGAAATGTTTGTTGGGGGTTTTTAAGTCTCTATACAGATAGAAAGGTAAAATAGCATTGCAAGTAGGCAGCAGATTATGCAGAGCTTAAGAAAAGTTGGTGAATATCTGTTTGCTGAAAGAGGTTGAAAAGTATTTTGAGGTGTGGAGTGAGAATCTTGACTGCCCACTGAAAGGGGGCACAGAGTGTGCTTTACTACAGAACTTCCTTCTTAAAAGGTGCCTCTGGTTAGTGTGTGAGTTTCGTTTCTTCTAATAGTTACCTCATGAACACAAGGAGCATCTGTTTTCATGACTTTACCTTTTTCCCCTGCTGCTAAGAATTAAATTAATTCCACTGCTGTTTTCTTGCATCTTCCAGTTTTTTAGACATTTGGCCCCATAAATTGTGTGCACTCTCAGAAACTTAGCCAGTAAATAATGCACTTAAGTTTCAGTGCTGCCCAAAGAGTGGAAAATCAACAATTTATAATTGCTACTCTAGATGTTTGAGCTCCCCAACTTCAAACAGTGGATACCAGCAAGCGATATAATCAAAATGAAGTGCTTGGATTTTTTTCACAGTTTCATGTTAAAAATTTTACCTTTTCAGATTAGTTTTGAGAGTAGTGTGGGATTTTTGTGGCGTTCAGTAACTTAAAAAAAATATTGTGTCATTTTTTAATCATGTGGGGTGGGAAGATTAAACTTTATCACAAGAATTTAAGAGGTTAAATCAGATAGAACAGAGACTTGTAACATGTAGCTTTCTTTTAATGGTCCTTAAATGCCTCTGTTACCAGATTTTGTTACCTGTTGCATTTCATGGTTCTTCTTTTATTTTAGTCACTTTTAATGGCTGCAGGTTGGTTCATGTTGCCTAGATTCAGAGATCCAGTTACATTGTTTGTTGGTTTAAATACTTAGGCATTGAGCACTTTCAACCTCTGGTTCACAGGTATATTATTGTTATTTGCAGTGACAAACTTGTTAGACAGAGTTGGTTTTCATTGTATTGTGAACCTCCCAAGTAATATATGGGGTACTGAGATAAATGACAAACTGTTCATTACTCTGGACTTGGATTCTGAATCTACTGCGTACATGAATCTGAAAAGAAATAAATATCCACTGAAGTTGAAGAAAGTAATTTTGTACTGGGGCACTATTAATTTTCTGGAATAGTCATTTCTCATACCATCTGTGTTCACTCACCAACTGCAGATCTTCACAGATTGTGTTCCTTTTTAACCTGTCAATCACTACCAGTTACTTTGAGGTTTAAGTTACCTGCTGTAGTTATTTGAACAGTCTTTGAGGGAGGATGAGCAAAGAGAAGAATAAACATCCATCTTGTGTGATGTCGTGGTTTAACCCCAGTGGGATGGGGAGAGAATTTCAGCTTGTGGGTTGAGACAAAGGCAGTTTCTAAGGGAGAGCAAAAGCTGCCCGTACAAGCAAAGCAAAATAAGGAATTCATTCACTGCTTCCCATGGTTGGGCAGGTGTTCAGCCATCCTCAGGAGAGCAGGGCTCTGTCACGCATAATGGTGGCTTGGGATGACAAACACCATCACTCCAAACATTCCTCCCTTCCACCTTCTTCCCCCAGCTTTATACACTAAGCATGATGCCATATGGTGTGGAATATCCCTTGGATCAGTTGGGATCAGCTGTTCCAGCTGTGTCCTTTCCCAGCTCCTTGCATGCCTCCAGCCCACTCGCTGTCGGGGTGGTGAGAGAGGCAGAAAGGGCCCTGACTGTGTATAAGCCCCACTCAGTGATAATGAAAACACTGCAGTGCAAATCCAAAACTCAGCCCCATATTACACTGTGATAAAAATTAACTATATCCCAGCCAAAACCAGCACACCTCAAATTAATTTCAGGACAGTTTAATGTTGGCGAACGTTGACAGTATTAGAGCTTGCTTCCCTAGCTAGGCTGCAGGCTTGGACCAGTGCAAAATAATAAACTATGGCTGAAATCTGAGTTACGTTTGACCATTTGAATGAGACAAGCCTGCATCCTGCAGTATTTGAGCAGATGGCTCATAACATTATGCATAGAAGATGGGAGCTTGTATGAGTGCTGTCAGAATGCTCTTCAGGATCGTTCTATAGGACTTTCTGGTACACATTTGGGTTTATTTTACTTCTGCAGCTTATATACTTGTGTGTAGGGGTGATGCAGCACGTGTGGAGTTGCCAGTTTGTTTCATCTCTGTCACCGTGCAAGAGGCACACGCTGAAGTCCTGCTCTAGAGGTTATGGTGTGCAAAACACTTTGCGTGACAAGGACTCAACCCTGAGGGAAACGTCACAAATTTTGGACTGTGAGGTACCCTTGTTTGCTTCAGTGATAAGACTGTTAGTAGGAAAGCATCACCGAAGTTTTTGTTTACTTCGTTGCTTGTGAGTAAAGATTTTAAAAAATTAGCAGTAGTGAATTTCTTTCTGTTGTGTCTTTACAGGAGTACCAAAGTCAGATCTTCTACATACAAGATCTTTAAGGGGGCACAGAGACTGCTTTGAAAAATTCCACTTAATTGCAAATCAAGACTGTCCACGATCAAAGCTCTCTAAAAGTCCTTATGCAGAAGTAAAAAATATCTTGAGCAAAAAAATTAACTGGATCATACAGTACGCACAAAACAAGGATTTAGACTCTGATTCTGAAAGCTCAAAACCATCCCAACACCAGCTTTTTAGCTTCAGACATCAGACTGATAGAAAATTACTCCCACAGTTTGACTCCCCAGTACCTAGATACTCTCCAAAATGGATAGATGGGAAATCTGGAGGCATCTCAAGCTGCTCACAGACTCTGCTGGAACCAAGAGAATCCACTGATTTCAGACTCGGTGCTACCTTCTGCTGCAGCAGCGTTTTGTGGTCCAACCACAGCCAAGTCCAGAAAGCTGAAAAAGCTGAAGGTGATTCACTTGCTAGTGTTCATAGGAGACATCCTCAACACAGCAGGGAGGAATGTGAGTATACATCCATTTACACACGGCCTAGCAAGCAAGGGCATTCTTTCAAATACCTGTTGATCACTTAATATCTCCACAGGGCATTAGTTCTGTTCCTGAAGTCCAGCATGTAAAATCTGTGGGGAAAAAAGAGCTACCTGGCTGAGCAAATAGGGTGGTTTGGCTGGTCTTGTTTTTTTGTGTGTGTGTGATTTTTGTTTGTTTGTTTGTTTTGGTTTGGTTTTTGGGTTTTTAAAATTTATTTTATTTTATTTTATTTTACTCTTAGCTGTAGCCCAGTGTGCTACAGGACATGTCTAATTTATGCAAAAAAATTCATTTCAGTATGTCATTCCTGGGAGTTGCACAGCCCTGCCTGTGGAGGTGGAGGTTACTCAGCTCCTGCAAATCTCTTGCTTATTGACCTTACACAGCGCCCTGAATGACATTTCACAGAGACCTGCCCTAAACAACAGTGGAAATTAGAGGTCATGTAGCAGAGCAAACTTGTGAAATAATCTTAATAGTAGCAACTTTCCTTGTGCATTTTACTGGATTTGTTTTTTTCTTTGTGTTTGTTGAGCATAAGAAACTGGGAAGGCCCTTCTGCCATCATGTCCTCTTAAAGGCTGTAGCAGAAGACCTGAGCTACCTTTTGATGACTGCGGTGATGGTGAAAATAACAGAAAATTAGTTTCCCTGTTGTTTAAGAAGATCACTAGAAGAAGTCTTAAAAAAAATCTAGGATATTTTAGTGTCTCTGGAATCAGGCTGCATGAAATGCGTTAGGAATAGATTCCTGGAGGTATGTGCTGTTACCATGCTGCTTTTTAGGCAGTGCTTGGTCCTGAACCGGTGTACGTCCACTCTTACTTTTGTAGATGAGGAAAGTAATTGGACAGGGTTTCTGAACTTCAAAAGACCTGAGAAATAAAACAAAAGCACTGATAAAATATTCCAGGGAAAAACAAGGTAATAAGGGAATCAGAATATCAGAAGAGTCAGAGAAAGAGGTACTGTAAAAAGTTGGAATTGGCTTCCTTAGCCTCCCTTTTTTTTTAACAAACTGACAACTCTGTCCTTGTGAAGCTGAGTCATTTCTCATTGTTTATGAAAGGATTTTACTTAAGTGCTGCATGATGTGTCATGTTGCATTTGTAGTAGCCTTAAAGCCATAAATCAAAACAGATACAGTGGGCTGTTTGACCACCTGTCTGCTGGAGTCATAAA
Organism: Leptocoma aspasia; assembly: GCA_013399835.1. Classification (NCBI taxonomy): domain Eukaryota; kingdom Metazoa; phylum Chordata; class Aves; order Passeriformes; family Nectariniidae; genus Leptocoma; species Leptocoma aspasia. Next base: position 14,353 of record VXAX01003623.1, read on the forward strand.
CTGGGATTGCATAAATCAGGACAGCATATAAAGAGGAATTATGGAAGCTTGACCTGGTTTATGGGGTTGTCTAACTGAAGTTAGTGACTTGGAATTTATCTCCAGTCTTTGATTTTGGAACAGGGAACATAAATCTGCATTGAGCACAATAATGAGTTTTTTATTCTGACTACATAATGCAGCTTTGAGGCATTTTTTTCTTGTATTTTTCAGTATTTACCTTTAAAAGACATTTGGAGGCTCTATGATTAAGTTTGTATGTTAGATGAAAACTTAGACTGCCAGAATTAGGTGCCTTCTTACTGCAATACTTTCACTCTTAACAACATAGCTGTCTACTGAAAAAAAGTATTAATGGAACCATAAATAGTTTGGCCAGTATTTCTTCATAGTTTACCTCAGATGTGGATAGAATAATATTTTACCATTTAAATTCAGTGCTCTGTTTCTTATCCCTTTCCCTTCTGTGTGCCATGAAACAGTCCTGTCCCAAAACACTCATATGAAACACATGAACCAGTCTGTCTGCCAGATGAAAAAATGTTAATGAAAATACTGAAGAATGGGGAAGTAGCATCCTACCACTGGGTATAAAAGGGGGGGAAAACCTTGACATTTTTATCTGTTTATTACTATATTAAATTTCGTCACGGTTTTCATGATGCTTAAAGGGTGGTAAGGTGTGAGAAGGGACTTTTCAGGTTTATTGACAGCTGAAGGTAGGAAGAAGCACCATTTTACCTGACTGATGGAGAAGAAAGGTGAATCTATTTTATTCTTAACTGGGATTATGTGGTTATTCTCAGTTCTTCTGAAGAGGGAACAGAGATAACTCAGTCTGGGAAACTTAGAGAAAATAATTCAAACAATTATGATCTTATCCCTTGCACCTGGTCTTGTGCAGGATGTTTACAAGAAGGAGTTACTCCCTGTTTAACCAAGAAATATCCTGAAGACCAATCAGGACTTAGGTGCACGAACTTCTCTATAAGAGTGTGATATTCTATTAATAAATAAGCCTTTATGCCTTCTGAATCATGGAGTGCATGTCATCTCTCTTGCTGTTCTTAAACTCAACTACAACAGGATTATGTCTCAAGAATCAAGTCTTAGCTATTGCCAGCTTCTTTGGTTTGGCAGTACTGTCAGCAGTTTAACATCCCACAACTGCCAGCTGTGAGAAAGTTTGAAAGGGAAGGTTTAGGATAATCAAATAATCCAGTGGGTAGCTAAAACCCATCTCTTTCAGAACTCTGGGCTTTAAATTTGCCATGTAGAAACCTTTTGCACAGAGAAATCTCTGGAAAAAAGCTGCAGCATTTCTCTCAAGTATGTAATGAGAGCTTTGCTAAGCTGCAGCAGAAACAGCTTTGCTAAAGTTTAAAAACAGTATTTTAGAATTGCAAGGTCTTAAAGCTTGTGCCAGTGCCCAGTACCCCCTGTGGTCTTCAGATTGTCACTTTTCACCATGGTGACAAGGGCATCTCAGCAGCAGCCATGGCACCATGTGTGTCCACTGCAGGGTTGAGGGAATCCCAGGAAGCAGGACAGTACTTCCCTGCTGTCGATCAAGGGCAGTGAAGAACACTTTCACGGTTCCCTCCTCTGAGGCTTAATTTATATTTTCATTGAGGATGATCAATGGACACAACCTGAGATACAGAAGTGCTTTTGAATGATACAGAGAGTCTTATAGGTCTCCTCAGGGGCACAGAAGGAAACTTATTTTTATATGCTGGACTTCGTATCAAGCCAGGATTGTCCTTCATCATTTGTCACTGAGATATTCAGTGGAAACTGTGTAAGTTATTCCTGTATGCATAATGCACAAACCTTGATAACCAAAACAGGGAGCCACATGCTGAAAATTCTGTCAGGAAGCTGCTTCTTGCAGGCTGGGAAACATAGCAGGACTTGCCTCAGAATTGTCCCCTTTTAATTGTCCATAATTAAACAGATATGCTTTCATGGGTTACACTGGGGAAATCATGTTTTGCAGTCAGAGGAGAGTATAGTATTTAAATGTGCCAAGCAGTTCTGATTCTGGATGCTACTGTTTTCAGGGCTTGATTTTCCACCTTTTTGACATTGAAGAGAGGGCTTTCTTATGGAGCAAATCCTTGTCAACATTACAAGGAGAATTTTCAAACTTTCCTCAAATGACTGATAAATACTGTTGTCTCTGATTTACTGCCACACATCTGTTGATTATTAGGATGCAAATAAGAGAAATCTTGAGAAAATAGGAGTCTGCTTAGGGATGCTTATGTGACTCTGGTAGAAGTAATAACAGATTTTATTGTTGTAGTGACGACAATGACTCTAGGAGAATTAAAGCAACTTAATGAAAAACTGCTCAAGCAAATCCAGGGTAAGAATTTTTCAATACTCTTTGTTTTGGGTTTGTGGTACTTTTTCATAAAAAAAGGTCTGGTTTTAAAAAAGAAATTTTGATTGCCTTTCTGTCAGTTAAATGTTTAACTGAAGTCTCTTGTTTTGCATGGATATGTGTGATATAGAGAGATTTCTAGGTGCTTTCATTATGTAATCTGCTTTGGTGCTGCAAATTGGCACAGTATTCTCTAAGAATTTGACTAGTACCATAGAATTGTTAAAGTTGAAAATGACCCTTAAGATCATCAAGTGCAATCATTAACCCAGCACGGCTAAGTCCCCCACAAAACCAAGTGGTTCCGAGCCACACCTCCATATCTGTTAAATCCCTCCAGGGATGGTGATTCCACCACCTGCCTGGGCAGCCTGTTTCAGTGCATGACAACCTTTTCCATGAAGAAATGTTTCCTGATATCCAATCTAACTTCACCTGGTGCAACTAAGGCCATTTCCTCTCATCCTGTCACTTTTTACCTGAGAGAAGAGCCCGATCCCACCTGGCTCCACCCTCCTGTCAGGCAATTGTAGAGAATTATAATGTCCCCCTCTGAGCTTCCTTTTCTCCAGGCTGAGCCCTTCAGCTGCCCCTCATCAGACTTGTGCTCCAGATCCTTCTCCAGCTCTGTTGCCCTTCTCTGGACACGCTCCAGCACCTCCATGTCCTTGCTGTGAGGGTCCCAAAACTGAACACAGGATTTGAGGTGTGGTCTCACCAGTGCTTAGCACAGTGTGGTGATCCCTGCTCTGGTCCTGCTGCCACACTACTGCTGATACAGGCCAGAGTCAGCTTTGAGTTCTAAACGGATCCACCTTGGCTCAGGTTGTCTATAACTAGAAATGAAGTGATGCGGTTCAGTTTGCAATGCATTCAAAGCTGTGCTGGAACCAGGAAAAGCAGAGTTCCTGTGCAAGATCCCACTTAGATGTCTGTGCCTCTTCCCCAGTGTTGTGTGTCACTGCTTCCTAAGCCTGTGTCAGTACAGGGAACAAGTGCATTGACCCAGTGCTGTTGTTGCAGATGTGTTTGAGGAGCTGACACAGCAGGTCCAGGAGAAGGATTCCCTGGCCTCCGAGCTCAATGTGCGCCACATCGCCATCGAGCAGCTGCTGAAGAACTGCTCCAAACTGCCCTGTCTGCAGATGGGAAGGGCAGGGATGAAACCCAACGTTCCCATATAAAGGGAGACAACTTCCATCCCCCTAGAGCAAACTGTCCCTAACAGCATTGATAACCATTAAGTACAGCTACACTCATATTTAGAAGCTTTTGAGAAAACTTGGGCAGCTTTCTCTTTGTATTCATAATCTGCAGGAAGTCTTATCCCACTCTGGGTTTAACAAAAAGGGCAAATATTTTGGGTATTAAAGTCTACTGTAATAAGGTTTATTCACATTTGGGGATTATTATTTTTTCCCATAACTACGCATGAGCCTTGAAATGAATTTTGTGTTTTGTTTATAATAAAATAATGACCTGAAGCCTGTAAACCTGCCTCCTTCATACAGAGGACAAAATAAAAATTTGATTTTTGATCAGGTCTGATCCTGTTACATCCAAGAGAGCTTTAAGGGGAGAACAGTATTAATGAAACTCATGTTTTCTTATTTATTATGAGCAATATTTTATTATTGAAATTTTATACTAAATAAATATCACTATTTTAGGTACTTTTCCAGATCTCTTTATAAAATGTCTGAGTTACTCTGTGTAACGTTTATGCCTTGTGTATGATTGTTTATCCTTTTTCAGGTCTGTATCTTTCATGATACAATTTTTAAAAAGTATTGTTTCCCAAAGAGATGAATTTCACATGTTGAAGAAAAAACTCTAGTGGTGTATCACTTATTTTTATCAGCTTTATAACTGAAGAATTTGGTTCACGAGATGTTTAAAAAAAGCACAGGACTTGCTTTAATTAAAAAAAGAATCCATACTTTTGGTTTTAATGCATAGAAGTTGAAGTTGTTTTGTATGTGTGAAATTTTCAATGCTGAAATATTACTTTGATGAAACTCAATAAATTTGTAATACTACACTGCCTTGTTATGATTTCTTTATAAAGTTGGATCAGACTGATAAAGTGTTTTAATTCTGAAATGCAAGCAGTAATTATGCATAATAAATCAGAACAGCCTTTGCATTTTTTAAACTTATATCAGTCTACCATGACAAGAAATCTTAGTCTCTGCCAAAAATACTGCAGGGCTGCATTTGAGTAGCTGAAAGTTGCTGACTTGCACCGAAAAAATCTGGGGGAGGATAGGATGAGTGGAAGATACAGACACACACACAAAAAAGTTAAAAGTCTTTGTGCTTTTAGCTCTTTAAGTGAAAATGGAGTAACTTCTATAGCTGAACTGAAGGTAGGACTAGCATGAAGAAAGGTTTAGGTTCGATTTTAAGCTCAAGCTGAGAAATAAGCCAGAGTTCAGACTAAGTTTATTGATTGGCCTATGTGTAGTGATAACTGGGTGTCATAGGACAGGTTGGTTTTATTTATGTTTTTATTATTTTTTATTGTTTTCTTCCACATCCTCCAGCTGTTCCAAAGCCCCTCCACAAATGCATGAGCAGGGACTTGAGCTCATCTGAGTATTTTGTGGTTCAGGAGGGGAAAAAATCAGTAGCATCATTGCTTGTGTATGCAAGTGGGCCTGTGAGTAAGTGCACATTAGAAAATCCCTGATTCTAGTTGTCAGAAGATGGATTAATCTCCACATGCAAGTGTGTTGGTAAACCTTGTTGATTCAGTACCAAGGTAAGGGTCGGGTGAGAGAAGTATCTCTGAGAAGGACCTGAGGGTCCTGGTAGAGAACAGACTATCCTGAGCCAGCAGTGTCCTTGTGGCCAAGGAGGCCAGTGGGGATTCAGGGATGCATTAGGAAGAGCATTGCCAGCAGGTTAGGGAGTGATCCTGCCCCTCTGCTCAGCCCTGGTGAGGGACATCTGGAGTGCTGTGTCCAGTCCTGGGCTCCTCAGGACAGGAGGGACATGGAGCTCCTGGAGCAGCTCCAGTGGAGATTACAGAGATGATGAAAGGATGCAGCATCTCTCCTATGGGGAAAGGCTGAGGGAGCTGGGGCCATCCTAAACCTCCCCTGGCACAACCTGAGGCTGTGGATGAAGACCCCAACCCCCGCTTGAGTCCACCTTCCTGTCAGGGCCTTGTACAGAGCAAGAAGATTCCCTCCAAGCCTCCTTTTGTCCAGGCTGAACACCCCCAGCTCCCTTAGCCATTCCTCACCAGACTCTTGACCCTTCTCCAGTTCTTTTATCCTTCTCTGGACACCCTCCAGCCCTTCGATGTCTCTCTTACAGTATGGGGCCTGAAAAACTCCTCTTTTTCCCTTAGCCAAACCAATTTAATCCAGATGCTCTACTGAAAATCACAGTCAGACTGGACTCTCAGTATTGCACCAGCACAGGCTGGGGCTGACTTGCTAGAGCTGCTCTTACGAAGAAGGACCTTGGGGTCCTGGTGGAGAACAAACTGTCCCTGAGCCAGCAGTGTCCTGCGGACCAAGGAGGCCAGTGGGATCCTGGGATGCATTGGGATAGCATTGCCAGCAAGTCCAAGGAGGTGATCCTGCCCCTCTACTCAGCCCTCAGCACTCAGTGAGTGCTCTGTCCAGTTCCAAGCTCCTCAGGACAAGAGAGATGGAGCTCCTGGAGCGGGTTCTGTTGAGATTACAGAGATGATGAGGGGACTGGAGCATCTCTCTTATGAATAAAGGCTGAGGGAGCTGGGGCTGTTTAGCCTCAAGAGGAGATGACTGAGAGGGGACCTCATCAATGTCTGTCAGTGTCTGCAGGGAGGGGTCAGAGCATGAACCAGGCTCTGCTTGGTGGTGCCCAGCGATGGGACAAGAGGCCACAGGAGAACCTGCCCCAGAGATGGGGGTAGCAGAGTGGGTCTGGCTGCATGGGGCCTGCACTGGCTCAGGATAATCCAGCTCTGTGTCTGTCTCTCTGCAACCTGCCCAGCACTCTGTCTTTGCCCATGGGGGACATCATGCAGACCCCCCAGCTTCACCTACAGCGGCTGAAGTAGCAGCTGGCTTTTGAGAGAGAACTGGGAAGAGCTGGAGGTGGAGCTGGCAAAGGAGGACAAGCTCATCCTCCTTGGACAAGAAGGAGAAGTGTCAGTCATTAGCAGGACATCCTGGGGTGCAGGGAGGGTTCTGTGGGGCAGAGATCTCCCCTTATTTCTCTGACTTTTCTGTTGTGACCCCACCACAACTCTGCTCGTTCATGGTCCATCCTGCCAGCCTGCAAGTGAAACTCCAGGTTCCTTCTTCTGTCTTGTATATCCTGGGTCACAAAAGCCATGACTGAAGCAACACCTATACTGAGCAGCAGCACTGGTAGCCTGGCTCTTTGACCTCCTGCTGCAGAGGGTTTCTGTGCAGAAATGCTGTTGTGGAGGCTTCAGGTGACATGAAAAGTTGGTAGCGGGCCCTTTCTTGCCCCCTTCCCCAGATGCTCAGATCACCATGATGCAGCAGCGGATTGATCGCTTGGTAAAGCTCAATGAGAAGCAAGCTGAAGATCGGCTGGAGACCAAAGAAATGGAGGAACTGAGGGAAAAGAATGAGAGGTAATCCTCCAGTAACGTCCACTTCTTCCTCCTAGGTAGGACCTTGTCACTTCCACGTGCCCAGACTCTGTGTTGTCTGTCTCTTCCCTAGCAGTGACTCTGGGAACCCCCTACCCCGCACAATCCCTGGGCTATGGTAGGTGGGGTTCACCTGGCTCTGGTGAGCCCCCTGCTATGCCAGGGTGAGCTCTCTGTGGTGCTCAGTCTGGAGTGGTGTCGCTGTGGTGCTTGATAAAGAAGGATGCAGGACACGTTGTATGTTGCAAAAAGAAAGGATCGAATGCAGTTTATTTCGCACGTCCCCTTTCATAGGGCTTTTTAAGAACATCCCCTATCTATCCCAAACTGGTCAGCAACAAGCTGCTACCCTGTATGATTGGTCACTCAAACCCTTGGTGTGTACATGCAGGGAAAGGTTGTTTCTGAAAGATAGTTTTCATTTTTCTATCTAACAGTGTAAGAACAGTTTATACAGGTGGCTAGTGTTTATCACAGTCCTAGAGTTCTTTCTCAGGGAAAGGAGGTTGTTTTCCATAGTCTTAGAACTCTTTCTCAGGAAAAACAAGTTGTTTTTCACTGCTGCCGAACTCTGTTCTCATGAAGAGCTGTCAGCTTTCTCACAGATTCTGTCGGCTGGAGTCAGGATTCAGTTTGTAGGCCTTTGGCCTGCTGTTTCACTACCACAGGGTGGGGCACAGTAGGTCCTCACTAGCTGTGGGGTTTCATGCAGGTTGATGCTG